>CALNHX010000976.1:0-30124 GCA_940337035.1 Agriotes lineatus | reverse complement strand
AACAAGAAGAAACGTTCTTGTTGTATTAAAAAAACAATCTGGTGTGATACACTCACACAACTTCCTTTTACAGTGATCTTATAATTAGCCAAAAATTTTATTTTTAATTTTTCAGTATTTGTCAAAAATTTTCAAAAATTGCAAATTCTACAAAAACGGTACAAAATAGAGTGTTAGTTCAAGAGACAAATTTTCTCTAAAATTTTAAGCTGAATTCAGAAATGCAATAATATACCGGATGTTCTATTTAAAATAGGAGTTAATAAAAAAATATAGAAAACAAAAGAAACCCATTTTAGAATTATTCAACTCGAAAATCACGTATCTCACATCAATACACATTAAAAATGTAATAAAAATTTAAAGTTTGAAAAAAATCGTTAAGAGTCGATTTTGAAAAAATCGAAAAAACTTAAAAATCACAAGAGTAAACACCTACTTTCGGTTATGCGATTTTCTTCAAAAGCTTGCTGTCGCATCTACATAGTACAAAAAACTTATATATGAAGTTTCAACGCCATACCTCTTTTCGTTTTTGAGATATTCTGTTCACAGACAGACAGACAGACAGACAGACAGCAAGACACACAGACACACAGACAGACCAATGAACAAAAATATGTTTTTTGGGTTAAGGGGACTCTAAAACGTGAAGATCTATTGCAAACTCAATTTCGATTTTTGGGGTGAATCCAATACTTTCTTTATCGTAAAAGCGAGTAATATAAAAATATTCATCAACGGATGTAAATGAAATTAAACCAAGTTTACAAGAGAATGACATGAAGCTGTTAATGTATGAAATGTAAAACAACCTCACCAAAAACGAGCTCTTTTTACTCTTTATAAGTGTCAAACGAAAACACAATAGCAAAGATATTAGGTAGCATTACTTTTAAAAGGGAACAGTTAGAAGCCCTCCGCCCCTCCACACACACACGCGTTAAAAGAGAAACCCCGCAATGCACAGGGTGCCAGAAGTACGGACATACAGAAAATTATTATAACAATAATCCAGCCTGTTTCAAATGTGTAGGCAACCAGAAAATCCAAGACCGAAATAAATTAGGGCTGTAACACTGCTGGCTCCACTACTCCAAGTACCTCCGCCGGATTTAAAAATGCACACACCCTCAGCGGCTCGGTGCGCCCATCACCCTGACACAGATTATATATGTATGTATGTAGGTATTTATGTAGTATGTTCTAATACAATTTTTTGAAAGAATTTAAAAAGCTTTACGGGAAACAAAAAACACATAAGGGTAAAGTACCACTTCCGGGGGGCTGAAAATAGACAAAAATTACTGGAATCTCCGGATTTATATTAAAAACGAAGATACACGTTTTTCGGCAGATCGATTAGCGAATTTTAAAAAACTATGCTTCTTATAAAACACCTTTTTGACAAACAATGTACGGAATTACATAATATATAGTGTCCGCCAAAACGTCGGCATAATATGGGAAAAAAATTGTCTAAGCCTATTTAGCCCTATCATATATACTGAGTGATTTTTACTTGTTTAGAAAATGAAGTTTTTCGAAATGGTCAAAATCCAAAAAGTGCTATTTTTCGGAAATTAAGTGAGAGTTCAATGAAATTTTTTTAGAGTGTGTTATTTTTAGCTAACTGAACCATTTCAAGGACAACAAACCCCTATTTTTTTAAACTATAGTGAAAAATTAATTTTTCAAAATTTCCCATATCAAGACTTTAAATAAAAATTCAATTTTTTTATGTGAAGACTTTAAAAATTTATAATTAGGGAAAATAATATAAAATGTTAATTACTTCTTTAGATTTTTTTATTATTTACCGAAAAGTAGTATGTTTGCATAATTTTTACGTTTTTTATGCAAGGCGCTTTTTAGGAGAATCATTTTTCAATTTTAATCAATATTTATTCAAATGGCTTCTAAAAACTCTAATCTAGCCCTGTTAATGAATTACTGTTACAAAAATCCTGTAAATGTTCTTTTACAGTTGTCTAAATGAGGAGATTTTTCTTTATCCAATTACAAGTTCTAAAAAGAATCCTCATTTAGATAACTATAAAGGAACATTTACAGAATTTTTGTAACAGTAATTCGTTAACAGAGCTAGATTAGAGTTTATTGGAACTATTTAAATAGATATGAATTTGAAGTGAAAAATAATTCTCCTAAAAAGCGCCTTGCATAAAAAACGTAGAAATTATGCAAACATACTACTTTTCGGTAAATAATAAAAAATCTAAAGAAGTAATTAACATTTTATATTATTGGTTCCAATTATAAATCTTTAAAATCTTCACATAAAAAAATTTGAATTTTAATATTAAGTCTTGAAACGTGAAATTTTGATTTTTTTTTTAAATTTAAATAAATTTTTAGTTAAAGTTAAAAAAAGGGTTTGCTGGCCTTGAGATTGTTCAGTTAGCTAACAATAACACACTCTAAAAAATCTCATTGCAATCTTACTTAATTTACCAAAAATAGCACTTTTTGAATTTTTACAATTTCGAAAAACTCCATTTTCTAAATAAGTAAAAATCACTCGTATTATACTACTCTTTCTGTAGGAGTTTTTATGTATAATAAAAACTAGTGATATCTACCCTGTTTGTTTAATTCACAGAAGTAATATCAATAATAATATATATAATTCTCACTTACCTTGTTGCTTTCAACTGAATCATATATTGACATATCTCGTACTTTCATAATTGACTTTGAAATTATGTCATGTTTAAATATACCTCGGCTAGCCAGCTTATTTAGCAATTGATACTCTCTCTACTTCCCAGCTGAATGAGTTAATGTCAAATATAACTGTATTAATGAATTGTACCTTGAATAACCAAATAAATATCAATTTGATTATTTAAATCACACTCTTAGTACTTGAGTTTGAATCTAATTAACTGTTATAGTGTATTAAACGTTTGAATTGACATTACAAATTAATAGTCAGATTAAAGTTGGCAAAATTATTTAATTAAATGAAAGTTCCAATAAATGAGGTTAAATACTTTTTCAAAAATAACTAGACCCAAAATGAAAAATTTCTAATTATAAAGATCGAAACCGTCGAGTACTCAAATCACCATATTAATTTAGAAAACTTAATATTCTAAGATTCTCTAAATCTAAATACACGTTTTAAATTCTAAATTTGCCGTATCCAAACTGTTACTAGAATACACTAACCTTCAACAGCCGAACTCGTACTTGGAATGAGGTTCTAATATCAGTTTCACACTGATCAAAGTCGTCAAACACCTACTTGGAGATGATGAGGACCCATAAAAGCTCGTTGTAGGCAGACTTGACCGTTTAATATTTTCTTAAAACGGTATTGCAGCATGCCACACACACAAACACTCACTAAACTGATGGCTTGTACACCAATGACCACTTGAAATGGCTTCTATAAATCTCCAACTCACTATGTGAAGACTAATATTGACCCCTTGTTCAGTATTTGATCGTGCAGAAGGCTATTCTTACTAACACGTATCAAATTTGAATTATATCCTCACAATTAAAGGTATTATTCGACCTTTAATGTGAATATTTTGACTGATAATCTTTAAATTATAGAAACTTTTCAACCCTTGTAAACAACCTCTTGGTTGCTAATATTTACTGCCACCCGTTATTCTCTTACACTTGTTATCACATGATACCCTTTTGATATCTTGATATTAATTGAAAATAATTAAGCATTCTCACAGCATGCTACATTACACTCGGTATATATGATAGGGGCTAAATAGGTTTTCAGACAAGCACAAATTATTGGCCAAAATATTTTTGGAAAGATTGAAAATAAAAAATTTTCCCATATTATGCCGACTGTTTGGCGGACACTGTATAATAGGGTTAAAAACGTTTCTTTCCATTACTAATTTTTGGAATAGAGAAATTTTTATAAAAATTATATTTTGCAATTTTTCCAAAAATTATGCTACTTGTAAAACGTTTTTAAACAGAAGTTATTGATAATTGCATGCTGTATGATCTTGTTTGAAATTCTTTTTGTCAAACGATAAAGATTTTCGGAAAAACAGAATACACGTAAATAAGAGTAAAGTGCCACTTCCGGTTGTACGATAATACAAAAATTAGTGGAACCTCCGAATTTATATTAAAAACCAGGATATACATTTTCAGGCCGATAGATTAAATCGTCAGGGCTATGGAGCGGGCACAGACAGGAAAACGGAAATTTTGTTTTGCAATTTTTCCAAAAACTGTACTTTTTAAATAAACGTAGATAATTGCATAGCATATGGTCTTGTTACTCTTGTTTAATTTTTTTCAAACAATTATAACATTTTCAGGGAAAAAAGAAAATACGTCAGACTAAAGTACCACTTCCACTTTAACGAAAATCACTGGAATCTCCGAACTTATATTAAAAACGACTGTAAAAATTTTTGGACCGATCGATTGTCTGTGCTGTAAAGAGAGCACCGACTCACAGACTGATCGACAGACATAATTTCTAAAACAATTTTTTCTAAATCAGAAGACCCGAAAACGGATATTTCCGTAAAAATTCCGAGTTAGAAAAAAAGCATGACTAATATACTTTATTTTACGAAGTAAATAAAAGTAAAAAGTAGGTAAATTTGTTTTTATTCAAACGTGTTCATTTAGATTCAGAAAAAGTAATCATAGTTTGTTTTATGAATAAATACATTGAACATTTTGAGGGGAAAAAAAAGATTTTTAACTGTTCTTCAAACAGCCCACCCGTCCGGTCGTATATTTTCTAATCCACCCGCCCACTGGATGTCTGTTTTTTATGTTTGTTATTTCTTGTATTAATAATGGCTAGGATTTTGCTTGTGCAAGTGTTTAAATAATCATTTCCACGGGGATTGCCATCCCTTTAAATTAAGCCTCTCCAGAGGCATAAATTGTTTTTTGTTCAAACTAGAATATTTGAAAAACGGTTGAATTTATGCGTACGGCATATGAAGAACTCATTAAAACGGCTTTTTTAAAATACAAAAAATAGGTTTTTTCGTTTAATAATATTGAAACCCCTATTTTTTAAACTTTAGCTAAAAATTTATTTTTTTTCAAAATTTCGCATATCAAGACTTAATATTAAAATTAATTTTTTTTATGTGAAGACTTTAAAGATTTATAATTGGAAAAAATAATATAATATATTAATTAATTCTTTAGATTTTTTATTATTTACCGAAAAGTAGTATGTTTGCAGAATTTTTACGTTTTTTATGCAAGGCGCTTTTAGGAGAATTATTTTTCACTTCTAATTAATATCTACTTAAATGGCTTCAAGAAACTCTAATTTAGCCCTGTTAACGAATTACTGTTACAAAAATTCTGTAAATGTTCTTTAATAGTTATCTAAATGAGGATTCTTTTTAGAAGTTGTAATTGGATAAAGAAAAATCTCCTCATTTAGATAACTGTAAAAGAACATTTACAAGATTTTTGTAACAGTAATTCATTAATAGGGCTAGATTAGAGTTTTCAGAAGCCATTTAAATAAATATTGATTAGAATTGAAATTTTTATTTTAAGTCTTGATATGTGAAATTTTGAAAAATTTATTTTTCACTAAAGTTAAAAAAATTAGGGGTTTGCTGGCCTTGAAATGGTTCAGTTAGCTAAAAATAGCACACTCTAAAAAAATTTCATTGAAATCTCACTTAATTTCCGAAAAATAGCACTTTTCGCATTTTGACAATTTCGAAAAACTCCATTTTCTAAACAAGTAAAAATCAGTCACTATAATGATAGAGGCTAAATAGGTTTTGAGACAAGCACAAACTATTGACGTAAAAAGTTTTTTGAAAAATCAAAAATAACAATTTTTCCCATATTATGCCGACGTTTTGGCGGACACTGTAAATAATCATTTCCACGGGGTTTGCCATCCCTTTAAATGAAGCCTCTCTAGAGGCATAGATTATTTTTTTGTTCAAACTAGAATATTTGAAAAACGGTTGAATTTATGCGTACGGCATATGTAGAACTCATTAAAACGGCTTTTTAAAAATACAAAACTAGACTTTTCCTTTTAATAAATTTGAATTTATTAAAATTGCAAATTAAGATCCAAGGGCACCATTTTAAGCATGAAAGGTAATTCACAAAATTGGTATTGTTTTTTTAGTGAAATATACTTTTACTTAAAGCAACCGCTTGAAATTAAGTTTTTTTACATAAAATCTTTAATATCTCAAAACAGTTAACATTAGATCTTTATAATTATTAGCATTTCTTCGCACTATGTCAAAATATAGTGCTCTATTTAAAAAAGTAAATTTGGTTCACAACACCCTTTTAGGTAACTATATGTATAATGAAAATGACTATTTATGTATTAAGTTGCAAAATGAAAGTGTTTTTCGCACTATACGTAAAGTTTACCCTAGCGAATTGGGCAACACGTTGTGTGTGAAAAACACTAATTTTGCAACATGATACATACAAGATTTTCTGTAATTTTGAGTCATATTAATTTTTATAGTAAATAAATTTACTGAAATCTACAAAGGTGTTCTAAATTTACATATTAGCACTAGTGTCAATATGAAATTTCATTTTGCAACTAGTGCGAATATATGCATTATTTTGACGTTGAAAACGGAAACAAAATGTCATTATATTAGATCAAAACTACAGAAATATTTTATTAATCTACACCATATTAGTACCTACAATGTTTGCTTATACTCGTACTATTAGAAATATCTTCCACCTCCGCATTGTTGCCGAACCCTTTACACTAGGTGAGAATAATACTGAAATTGTATTTGTTTTAAAAATTATTTACTGGGCAGAGGTAACAGGTGTTAATTTAAAATGCTGTAGATAAGGTTTTCATAAATTTTCTCTCTAATAATAATAATACATCGTCGGTGGGTCGATGGAATAAATACAAACTCAAAAAACGGCAGGTCTTGGTTGAAGTAAATCTTGACATTCGTATAATACGATTTTTTAGAAAAATAAAAAAGTTAAATCTCAGAACGGACAGTTTTACTTCAGCTAGCACAGGGAGCTTGGGGGATTAAGTAATGATAACAAGCTCATATCAGCAATAACAAAGCAGCTGCCGCTTCAAACTGATTCCCCATGTCATGATATACATATCTTACTCATATTTCAGAGAGATGTAATTTCTGTCGTATATCCAAAATTAAAAATTCCAATTCCAAAATTTAATATTCATATTTCTTTCGAAATATGTTTAATTGACCCATAACAGTTTTTTTTATTATACTAATTCCAATAAATAACATTCTGTTCATATCAATAGTTGACAAATTTAATTGAAATACTGAGGGTAAGCAACTTCTACCTTTGGGTTACTTAAATTTGAAGGTTTGAATGTTATTCCTCAATAACCACAATTTAAAAATTAAAAAAACATTGCTTACCTTCTGCACAAACGATAAGGACGCTGATCGCACCAATGAGTACCTTTACCATCGCGCCTGCCACCACAACCAATTGAATTTTCCTTAAGCCGCCTTTTAGCGTTCTGTTTCACAGGTAACTAAAAATCTCTGGAAGTAAAAACGCGACCCACCTAGCCTAGGAAAGATTTTCCACATCATCACCAACAGTTCAATATTTGCTCGACTTATCGATACTTTAAATATACTTGCTGTTTGTGTTAATGATTTTAAGATAGATGTTCAATATTGGGAGTGGGCCGTGCCTTAGCATTGTCAGGCAATGATACAGATAGCCGGCATTTCCGATTTAGTAAGTTCCCGTGTTATCGTTATCTGTTCTTGTTGATACACACAAGCGCGACTTTCACGGCAATGTGGCCAGATACTCCCAATTTGACGTAGTTTTCCAAACAAGGTCGGCATCGATGGCACTTAACAAATACTTTGATACAAAATTCAATGTGGTCAAAATAAAAGATTAAAAGGAAAACCCTGTACTTTGTTTTTATGGGAAATTTAGTACTCATAAAGGGTTAGTAGTTTGTACTTCAACATGCAATTCTTCTTTTCAAACAGCATAAAGAAACGGCCGCTATGCTACGACGTCACAGAGACATTTCATTACTGTTTCCAGAAAACAATGAAATATTAAGATTAAGCCATAAACAAAAATAGCAATTAACAGCAGACGCATTTCGTTTTGTAACTTTTCATTATGTGAACTGTTTAAAAGAATTCTATAATGAACGACTTCTGGGATTGGACCATATCATTGTTGAAATAGAAGCAATCGACCACTTGTACACTTTCAGAAGAGGCTTCCCCAGGAGTGGCTTACATGTTGAGTTACTGTACTCTTTTGCTTCTCACTCCTGATGAGCACCCCTTATTAAAGTGGGCGAAATGCTGAACCATTCTGCCTCAATAATGACACAGTCCAATTCCGGAAATAGTTCGTTACTTAATGACACTGGCCATGCAAGCCAGTGAACCAATATTTAAAAGAATGCTACACACTTCAAAAACTAATAACAGAGATCAGAATAAATAAGCAAAAGTTTAACATATATGGATCAAGAGGTCGAATATTCAGTGCTAATATATGCCCAATACACCACGTTTAGCATGTATACAGCATTCCTGCTGTACAATATGGTACAATAGTAGATTACAGTGTCACGTGTGTTCCTTTAAAGTTCAGAGGCATTTCCATAAATTCAGTATTCAAACACATATTCAGTATGATGCATATTCAGCAACTCAAATATTCAACAAATCAAATATTAAATAAATCACAAATTGCGTCTAATATATAATTAAATAGAATATTAATTTACTAATTGCAATATTCAGTAAGGCATGTATTGCAAGCTATATAGTGGTCCGAATATTCGTTAATTGAAATATTCAGTAAGATGTTGTACTTTAAATTAACTATTCAATAAGTCAATATTCAGAAAGCTAAAGAAGCAATAAGGCAAATATTCAGTAAATCGAATATTTAGTAAGATACTGTACGTTTAGAGTATTTAGTCTAATAGCCAGTAAGACAAATTTAGGTTTATTATTCATTAAGTCAAATATTCAACAAGTTGAATATCAGGATCAAAGATATTCCGTAATTCGAATATGCATTTCGTAAATCAAATATTCAGTAAATCGAATGTTTGTTAAGTGAGATATACTGCAATTTGTGTGTTTAGTAAGTTTAACTTTTAATATGTCAAATACTCAGCAAATGTATCGTTCATTAAGTCAAGTAATCAATAACTCGATTATCAAGATTACAGATATTTAGTCAAATATTTATTAAAGCGAATATTTAGTAAATCGAATTTTTTATTAGAAGATATATTGAGATAGTATTTAGCCCGTTACTCAACTCTGCTTGCAGCATAGATAAATAAAGCAAGTCAACAAAGCACAGAGCTGGGGTAAATCAGGCAACTGCAAGAAGTTACATCAGAAATTTTAATTCATAACTACATTGGTAAAACATTGCCGATATTAAATTGAATTATTTCAGAATAAATGGCAATAAGGCAGAGCTCAATTCGTAAATTAGAGTCACAGAAATATTAATTAGCATAAATTAAGAGGTTGGTCCAAAGTAAAGCCAATCAAAATTCAACAAATCTATCACCAAAGGGTTTATTACATGCGTGTTAAATAAATTTACATGTCAGTATAATTGAATAAGTACAGTTCTATAAACTTTTTAAATAAAGGTAAGAAGGACAGAATGTTCTCAATACAGTGCAAAGAGAGCACAATACTAGATCAAATAAGGCTATAAAAAAATGGAACGGTAATATTTTAAGAATGGTGAAAAGCAGACAATTATTATAAAATACAAGAAATTCACACAACAAGCAATGAACGAGATTGGTGTTTAAAAAAATGAGTCAGTGAAGTGACATAAGTGAACAAACAATCCAAATAAAACATAGCGAGTGGCGCTATAGCCTAGTTTAAATACGAACGTGAACAAACAATAATTTTAGAATTAAGATTTTGTAAATTTTTATAATATAAGTTAAAATTTAGTAACTGATTTGTACTTGGTTAACATCCACAATTATGAATTTAGATAGGCAATTGTTGTTAACTACCGGGAAGAAACAATTGAATAAGAATTATTTCATGACAGTCTAATTTGTCTCTCCAGATTAATTTAGTTTTAAGCCATTTACAATTGAAATAAATTAAAAATAATGATACCATCGTGATCAAGAGTTTGTAGTGCATATGTGAGAATGTGGGTGTGAAAATCCATCACCTAAAAATTATTTTCATCTGTGACCACCTTCCGAACCACTTCGCCAACGACGAGAAGTTTACGATCATCAGATTTTAAGCACAAATGAGGTCAGGCGTTTGAAATTTTGGTAGCACCACGTCCGCACGCCGTGTAGGAGTACACCGCAGCAGTTCCCGCATCCTAGGATTCCGCTTCCATCAGCGAGCATCAGGAGAAGCTGTTCCGAGCCAGTTCCCGCAGCCTAAAAAAGGTCAGGTTTGCGTTGCAAAGCAAATATTCGTGCTAGAGTTTCGAAACTTACCAAGAGGAACGAGTCCTATAAGAGCAAGCCGATCCCAGTCTTACAATACTTCAAAAAAGAGCATGGGGTCCAGAAATAGTAAAAATATAGGTTGAGGTTATGTTTTCTCACATGAAAGGACGCGTTCAAAGCAATTTAATTGCCAAGGAAACCGCGAACAATCTAAAAACAAAACACGACTAGTGACGCTTAATAAAGCGCGAGATTCAAATTACCTGATAATTTGTTCATAGATTTGCCTTTGAATTAACTTGTAAATACATCAGAAACGAACCGCACGAAAATTCAATTTGTTGATAGATAAATTAACAGCGTAGTGAGTCTGCCACGGGAGTTTAAATATGAACATGTCGGTGAACCTAACTTGCAGATTTGAGACTTTATGCCTACTGAAAGCTAGCCATAATTAACTTTACTTGCAGATGTGCGAATTACTATAGGGGGCACAACACTACAATCAATGAACCCATTTATACAATTATGTATTTACTTTTAATCAGTCTTGTACATGATGTAAGTATTAAGCTTATTAAAAATTACAATAGTCATGCACATTGCAATTCGAATATTTAGTGAGTCTAATGTTGAATAAATCAGATATTCAGTAAACGTATTATTCGTTAAGGCAAACATACAATAATTCGATTATCAAGATTACAAATGTATAGTGATTCGAATATTTTGCAAAGCCATAATTTCGTAAATCAAATGTCATTAAGTCAGATATATTTAAATTCCGATATTTAGTAATTATAATAATCAGTAGGTCGAATATTAAGTAAAATTATTATTCTACAGTCAAATGTTTAATAAGGCGGTTATTAAAGTTCCAGATATCAAATAAATTGATTATTCAGTGAATCAAGTTTTTATTAGGTGAGATACATTGCAAGTCGAATATGTAATAAGTCAGGCATTTAGGAAGTATAAGATTTGGTGGGCCGAATATTCATTACAGAAAATATTCAGTAAATTTATTGGTCACTAGGTTGAAGATTCAATAATTGGATATTCAAGAAGTCAAATATTCATTAAAGTGAGTCTTTAATTTGAGTATTTGATAAGTCTAGTAGTCAGTAAGTTGGGTATTCAGCAAAATTGCATGTTTGGTGAGTCGAATATTTAATGTATTTAGTATTCATTAAGTCAAATATTCAATAATATTACAGATATTTAATAATTCGGATATTATTTAAATCGAATATTCATTAAATTCAATATTTAGTAACCGAAATAGAGGTGACCGCATTGTTTCTTAGTTTTAATAGTCAATAAATGAAATATTGGGAAGTCGAATATTTGATGAACTGAATATTGATTAAATTTATACGGCGAGCTTAATCTCCACTAACTCAAATCTAATATTCAAGAAATCGATACCCAATAAGTCAAATATTTCCTAGATTGAGTATTTAATGGAATTATTTGTTATCTGAATATTTAGTGAGTGTAGTAGACAGTAATTTTCAATTTAACTATTTGGCCAGTAAAATGTATTCTTCATTAAATGAAATATTTATTAAGCCCTTCTTCAAGATAACCGATATTCAGTAATTAAGGTATTAATTAAATCGAAGATTTTGTAAGTGAGATAGACGCCACCTCGATATTTGGTTTAATAGTCAATAAGTTTGATATAAGTTTAAAGGTTGGTGAACCGAATATGTATTAAATTTATGAGGTAAATTTATTCTGCATTAACTTAAAATTAAATGTATTGTTTGAGGCTTTCGCGGTTACTCGAATTATTCTCCTTAGCATAGAATTTCGGCTTAGACCGCGTAGTATTTGTATATGAACACCCAGCATTTTCTGGCTTAATGTGCCTTGCACCTTGTGAAGTCGAGCAAAAACCCGCTCGATGGCCATGCTCTTTGGTGGCTCGTGTTGTTTGAGTATCTTGAGAACGAGGATACTTAGGCAGTGCGACTTTCACTCTGATGATGCAAGCTGCAAGGTCTTGCGAAACGTTAGTGAATATGGATGCACAAACAGCAAAACGGCCAAATCTGCCTAAGTATCCTCGTTCTCAAGATACTCAAACAACACGAGCCACCAAAGAGCATGGCCATCGAGCGGGTTTTTGCTCGACTTCACAAGGTGCAAGGCACATTAAGCCAGAAAATGCTGGGTGTTCATATACAAATACTACGCGGTCTAAGCCGAAATTCTATGCTAAGGAGATTAAAGTTAAATTTCAATAAATCGATATCCAACAAGTTCAATATTTCATAAATCGAGTGTTTGGTGGCATACTCCTTTATCTGAATATTTGGTGAGTGTTGTAGACAGTAAGCTTCAAATTAAATTTTTAGTGGGTTAGATATTCAGTATTTTTATGATGCATTAAATCGAATATTCAATAAACCCATCTTCAAGATTACAGATATACCTTAATATTTAATTACTTCAGTAATCGGCAAGTCAGATATTTGGGAAGTTCAATGTGTGGTGAGCCGAATACTTATTAAATTTATTTTGTAAGTTTATTCTACATTTCTTCTTTTTCTTCCTCTTATTATAGGCCAGTGGCCTGTTTTAACCACAATGTGGTTCTGTGAGCCCTCTTTACCGTTAGGCCGGGTAGGTGGCTAGCCTTACCCTTTGAAAGTGAGGAAGGGTTTCCTCGTTTAGGGGTTAACGACTATCACAGGTGTTTAGCGTGGTAGCTGGGGAGCGTACGATTTTTAAAATCCCACTAGAGTCTGCCGGGATTCGAACCCGGGCCGGCCGCCTGAGAGCCGAGAATTTGCTCGCAGGGCCATCCGCTTACCTATTTTACATTTACTTAAATATAATATGCATGAAATCGATATCCAAGAAATCAAATAATTCGTAAATCAAGTATTTAGTGAGATATTCTACTATCTGAATATTTGATAATTGTAATAAGAGAGTAAGTTGCAAATTAGAATATTTGGTGAGTCGAATATGTATTCAGTAAATGTATTGTTCACTAAGTCGGACATCCAATACGTCGATCTTTAAGTTTTCAGTAATTCCAATATTTAGTAAATAAAGTATCTACTAAGTTAAATATTCTATAATTTAAATATTTAGTACGTCTGGTTAGATACTTATGAGGTATAATATTTACTAAATCGAATATTCGATAAATTTATAGTTTAATAAGTCAATATTGTTGAAATCAAATATTCAGGGAATTGATTACTTCCATAATTTGAATATTTAGTAATAGTCGTAAGTCATATATTTAGGAAGTCTAATATTTGGTGAGCCGAATATTTCTTCAATCGAAAATTCTGTAAATTTATTGTTCCCTAAGTTAATTATTCAATAATTCAATATTTAGAAAGTCAGATATGCAGTACATCGACTGTTCAGTAAATCGAATATTCAATAAATCAAATATTTAGTGAAATATTTTGCTACTCGAATACTCGGACATTCCGCAACTTGAATATTTAGTGAATTGCATGTAGAAAATATTCGATAAACCTTTTCTTCAGTTTCGTCTTGAACCATATTTTAAACATTCGTACATGTTACAAATCGTTTCCAAATTAAACATTTTCCAGCAACGATCGATTAACATACAAGGAAAAGGAAAGAAACATTATTGTATTTGATGATTATTATTCTTGTAACTGTAGTTGTCCAAAGCAACTGTGGTTCTTGCTGGTTGTATTTTTAATTCTAAAGACCCCAGACGGAATGAAAAGCTTTTACATTTTTTAACTACTGATTACTACAGTTATTTTCATACGATTCTTCAGAAACATGCCTTCATAACTTCTTATTTTTAGAGCGGTAGTGCTGCAAAGCTATTTTATAAAAATAAAAGAATTTTAAAATCTTGGTAACTAAGCTTTTGGTAACAGTTTTTTAATAATTTGACACTAAGAATAAATTCGTTTTCATTATTTAAAATTGCCCATTACATATAACATATATTTAATACCATTTTTGTCACTTGATACAAACAAAAATACTCACTTTTTGCAGTTTTTATATAAATAGCTATTGCGGTTTTGCTCCGTTTCAGTTTTAAAGTTTCATATTTCGGAAAATTTGTGATCCACATTTATTAGACTTTTGCTCTTAATTGGAACTCTGTTGCTACACCATGGAGTGCGTACAGTTTTTGAAATATGCTTCATGAAACCTAGAGTGATCTCCAATGATAAAAAAAGTGGATTTCTAATTTCTTCGTCTGCAAACTAAGATTTTATTTTTAACCAACTCCCCTATTGAACTTTTGAGAGAATACGTTCAAGGAAATTTCGATGTTTTTTCGGTCACTTTGTATTAAACCAGCGGTTAATTTGAGAACTTGACTAAAGCAACAATCAGTCACTCCAAATTTGATATTAGTCGAGTAATTTAACACACCGCACTACATTTTTTAAACACATTAAACACTTGTTGCTCGGTATCAGCAGTTTACTAGAAATGCTTACGACTACATGCAAATGTAATGATTAATATTGCATCCGCACAAATGGTTTTTAAGATAAAATTATTTTTTATTTGTTTCCTCTGTGAAATAGATGCAGTTTTAATAGCAGACGATTTCTTTTTCCATCTTCATTAAACAACAGAGAGTCATGTTGAAGGGCAGTATTTAACGCTTTATAACGCAGAACACTGAAAAATGTGGAAATTTCAATGTAAGTATATAGAAATTTCAAAAGTTGCTAAGCTACTCTGTATATACAGGGTGTCCCAGAATAACTGTTCCTAATTCTCAGATTTGAAAGAGGACATATTATTCAACACTTTTTATAATAATAAACTAGTGTTCGGAAATACTTCCGTATAGAATTAAAACTGCATGAAGGATATGAGGATTAGAAATTTCTCCAATGTGGATACATAATCCATTCACAAAACTCGTGAACTGTTAATGTCAATGGAAATTAGTAATATTTAAAGTTAGGTTATGTTACACGTGTCAAAAGTTAAGCGAAGTAAAAAACATGAAACTGAAATAATTATAATACATGTAAATGCATTTTGAAATGTAATATTTAAAGTTAGGTTATGGTACACGTGTCAGAAGTTAAAGCGAAGTAAAAAAACATGAAACTGAAATAATTATAATACATGTAAATGCATTTTGAAATGTATTTACATGTATTATAATTATTTAAGTTTCATGTTTTTTACTTCGCTTAATTTTGGCACATGTAACATAACCTAACTTTAAATATTACTAATTTCCAGGTACACTCAGCAAATATTTAAAAAAATTGAGGTGGACATGGGTTCAAATCTGGCCGTATCCGAGAATTTTCTCGGAGCGGCAGTGGATTTGAACTCATTAGTTAAGTTAGATGTAAGTTGTTGTGTTTGTGGTATGTTTGCATGCGGGAGAGCGTAGTGTAAGTCGCGTGCGGCGCATTACCTTCGTTGCACTTCCCGCGAGGTATGAATGGTCCTCGACACGGAAAAGAAAGAGGCTATAGATCATGAATGAAAGAAAAACATTGACAGTTCACGAGTTTTGTGAATTTATTATGTATCTACATTGGAGAAATTTCTAATCCTCATATCCTTCATGCAGTTTTAATTCAATACCGTAAAATCTGGTGACTTTGCAATGGCGGGTGAGTTTGCAAAAAAAGAGATATTTATATTCGTCATAATTTTTTTGGGGGTGATAGTATTGCTGGACACCTGTGTGTGCAGCTGTGTCTTCTAACAGGTTGAGTGCGTACCCAGACGTGGTGTGGAGTCGTTGTGGACGTTTGGCGGCAAGAACTCTGCGAGTAAGTACCGAAGCGTTTTTTCATAAAATTTAATAAGTGAAATGCTAAGGGATCTGGAGAATTATACAAATGTCTTGCACGATCAGGGACTTGGATATAGAGTGCTTATATATTTCAGCATTAGTAAAAAAATAAATTAGAATTAATTTACAACGTTTCATGGAGTTTTGCAATTTATTTATAAACTGACGCACTTTCTGTTTTTTTGTGGGGTGACTTTGCATAGGCAGTTTTATAGGTTTTTATTATAGTAAATCAATATTTTTATTGTTTTTTTTTGCTTTTTATTGTAGAAAAATGCATAGAAAGTACAAAAAAAATTGGAGCGCGACATTACCAGAACTACACTGAGGAGGATGTGGTGACTGCGCCCCGGAAAGTTCGTCAAGGGATGACCTTCCAGGATCCATCTACTACTTACAATTACAAAATTCCATTAGCAACATTATATTATAAAAGAAGTGGAAAACATCCTGGTGCACCAGGTGGTCAAACAGTATTAACAGAGGTTGAGAAACAACACTTTGTGGATGTTTTGATAGCAACTGCAGAGCTTGGGGCACCACTCAGCATTTTCGACCTTAAAATAATAATAAAATCTTACTTAAGTTGGGAAGGGAAAACTATACAGCAATTCAAAATATATGTGTTAAGTTTGTTTTATACGAGAATGTTAATTTATTTTTGTATGTTTCTAAAACAAAATTTATTTGCTAAAAAACGGTAGAAATTTTTCAAAACTTTATAAAAATTTTTTTACAGGTGCAAAATCACCCCGGGAAGGGTTTAAAATGCAGAAATCGTCAAAGCTTAGTCACACTATCGTCAGGTGACTTTGCACACGATTTAAAAAATTTAAAAAATATATTTGCGATAATTTTGTAAGACTTTGATGACGTGTATGGATTCCATATATGCAAAAATATAACATACTTACTTGAAGCTCACAAACATTGGTGCAAAAATAAAAAAAATATTGGCAAAAATAGGCCAAAAACGTGCAAAGTCTCCCGATTTTACGGTACGGAAGTATTTCCGAACACTAGTTTATTATTAAAAAATGTTGAATAATATGCCCTCTCTCAGTTCTGAGAATTAGGAACAGTTATTCTGGGACACCCTGTATATTTGTTATAGTATCAACTAATATTGATATTTTATCATCTAAAAACTTCTTTAGCTTTCAAAGCAAGAACACTGATGCTAAGTGACAAAAATATGTTTACTCCTTGATTTAAAAACAGTTGTCACAAACATAGTGTTTTAATGACCATAATTCAGAATTTAGCTCAATATTATCAGTTTATGTGAACTAGCTACACTAGTGATGTCAAAAAATGTGATTCTATACTAGTAATTTTGCGCAACTTCTCTGCCCCATCTCGTCCTTCAGATATCTACCTCCCTAGAATTTCTGGATAGATACTGACTAGGTGGTATTATCTACGAGTAAGACCAAAATATGAAAATGATCAAAATCGTTAAAGTCTTTTTTGAATAAAAATAGTCGTTTTTTCGACATTTTTTGGGGTATTTGACCCTCCTGACAACGAACGCTGTAATGCAATAAAGCCAAAGTTTGATACCATCATTCTAAAGCTTTATAGAAAATGTTCATGAAAATTCATCCTTAACTCTTGCCGATATGTGTGAACCATACACATAGATAAATACATACATAAATGAATTTTCGCTCAGTCGTTTCAAAAGCGCTCGCGCTCGCTTCGCTCATCCAATTACAGAAACACCTTAAATTTTCGCAGTTTAATTCGCATCATTTATTACATAACACATAAAGGTTTTATCACCTAAATATTTATGATTTTGGTAGGTGTGCGACCTTTTGACTGGTAGCTGAGCATTCTGGATTGCGGAGCAAGCAATTTCCAATTTAATACTGCTAATCTTACATACAAGATGTTGAAGTTTTTATTGGGGAAACTATTAACTATCTGTTGGCAAGAGAAAAGAGCCAATATTAAAGATATATTTTTAATGTAGGCAATCCGTTGAAAGTAGTTTAAATATAATCATTAGTTGATGTGCTAGCAAAAAGCAAATTTATTTTTAAGTTTTGCTTCCCACCATTAAGGAATATAAATAGCAATTCTTTGTATTACGTCTAACAGCTTTTTTATACCTTCATATTCGATCTATTCTACTGGCGATTAATTAAAATTTGGATTTACTGATGACACGTAGTGTTCATTTACAAATAAGCTAAAAACCTGTTTCCTTTAATATTGCACAGCTTTAATATCTCAAAAAATACATTTTATTACACAATTCGCTAAACTGAATTGGCGATGGAATGGTTACCTATGTATAAGGCGTTGCTAGTGTGGGGCAGCCCATAAACCAGTGGGTGCCAAAGTCAATTGTATGTATTGCTATACGAAATTCACTAATAAAAGTGAAATTCGGGGTGCAGCGATTCACGTGAAACCAGTGAGTCTCAGAGTCAATTGTATGCGTGCAGTTAAGAAATCTCGATAACGTCAAAGTCGCCCAAAGAATGTAAACAAACTTTTCTAAAACGACACCCTGCAGTGCTCCTAACAGTGGAACTTTATCTCATCACGGCATTAGGGATTGGAGCTACAAATACAGCACAGATAGGATTGCTAGATTAAGCTCTGCGCAATGCGACAGGGTCAAATGCAAGTGCAATAAACGGCCAGTCGTCCTACTCGGCGAACAATGGACCATATAACCGAATCGAAGAAAAGTGAAACCTCGTCCAGGCAAAACTGAGGGCAACCTCTGTGCGACAATGTAGCTCGTGCCCGGCCGGCAATACCTATTGTACTCAAAGATTAAGGAATCATCTCTTCTTGTATAAGAGACCTATATATAATGGCAGACTGTCTGGCGTTTGAGAATTGCGTCTTCGCTTTCCGACTTGACTTACTTTAAGCGAGTCGAGGGCTTAGGCCAGATTCCTTTGCCTACGTTTCGCATCAAATTTTGGCTTCGTATTTATATAATTAGCATATTGTCATTTTTGTATGTGGTGAACCCGGTAAGAACATAAAAACAATTATAAAATTGCAAACCACATTACTAGTGACGAAAATTTTGTGAAAGATTGTGCCCTTGTACCGATTTTTTTTTCTTTGTGATAGGAATGTATCCATTTAAGATTATTTGAAAATTCTATCCGCTAGATATGGACGACTGTCCCAAGCCAGCACACAAAAGGAAGGATAAAGAAGTAACACTTCTAGGTTTAGCTGGCTCGGCGCATAAAAACCTGCTTTGTTGAAGACGTTTGTTGGGGTAACACAAACTGCAATATTTTGAAGTTAAGCTCGACTGACCCTTGAATATGTTCGTCGGGGCGGCTAAAATTGGAAAATTCTGACCTGGGGTTTGAAGAAGGAGGAGAATGTATTGTTTTGTATGCGCGAAACATTGGACTACAGTCGTTTGTTGATATCTAGCAAAACCGAAAAAATATCTTAGCAGATCAAAGTTTTTATTGTCACTGCGGTTAAGACCGATTAAATATTCCATAAATATAGCACAAAATAACTCCAAAGAAATTCGCACGTACAACAAGAGCGCCGCGTATATATCTGCGTCTCGGTAGATGAATGCTCCTCTCTAATCTTTTCAAAATATCGAAAACAACGACAAAAGCTTCCAATTTGCGTCCATTGCGAGAGCCAAGCGGCCTGTCAAACAAAATGTCTACTCAAGGTGTTAACCAAGACTGAGGGAAAGTACCAACGGTGACGAGTATTTGCAAGTTACAATGATAAGCGAAACTAAAATATCACTTATTTCATCGATCGATAACTTGGAAATCTGGCGGTACTTTTAAAATTTTAAATAACATAAGACAGTGGAAGATGACATCATCTTGGAAGATGAGTTATGTGAAAATGATGCTATTTCAATTCAAGAAGTCAATGACGTACCAGAAACTATAAATAACGGCTAGGCAACGGGATCAGACGAAATACAATTTTGTAAAGCGACTGCTACCTCTGTGTTTCTCTACGGATGTGATATCTGAACAATGACTAAAACAAGAAAGCAGAATACAGACCTTGAAGATGAAATTTCTCAAACAAGTAAAATGGCGTACAAGACTGGACCTCATAAGAAACCACGACACAAGACGAATTATGTAGGTACTATAAAAAGACAAATGGCGAGAACATTCAGAAAGGATACCTTATACAAAACTCCCGAAAAACACCTCACAGTATACGCTAACAGCTGAACACTAGCGAATTGCCGAAAAAGGAGTTTTCTCGTTTTCGTTGTTCACTTTTTTGCTTCCCTCGTCGAAAATATCAAGGAAGTATTGTAATCGCGAAAACATCACCTTCAGAGGTGTCTCCAGATCTTCACGTTTGAAGGTCTCTAGATGACGATTTTCTCAATTCCGTCTGTCTAATATAAGACTAATAACTACAGGGTTCGCACCTTAAAAAAGTTAAATGCTTCCTACTTTTGCTTTAACTCAAGAACTATTACTTAAATGAATTTAATATTTTGCATTTAGTTCAAGTTTTTACCCTTGAAAAAAGAGGGCATATTTTGTATCTAACATATACAGGGTAAAAATCTTAAAAACATAATTTTTTGTTTATGTTTGCTTTAACTGAGATGTAGACAAACGTAACAATTTGCGTATAGCTCAGGCTTTATACTTGAGGAAAATGGGACCTGACAGATACAGAGTAAATGTAAAAAGATTCAAAAAGGGACAACAACAAGTGCATTCTGTTTAATACCGTCGAGCATCGTGCAGAAGTGAGAGGTCCTCGAAGAGCGCCTGCATCAAACGAGCGGAGTTGAAATCGTATTCGCAGGCGCTGTAGTTCGAATCCCACCACCAATAATGTATTTTTAATTATAAATTGATGTAATTCGCATTACCAAGCGTTTTATTTTATTGTTTCAGTATTATTAAGAACGTTAAGATATTTTACCCCTAGTTTTCTTTGATTTTTAAAATTGTTTAATGTCACAAGGTATACTTGTTTCGTTGAGTGTTTTTTCTCTAGAGCACGGATGATAGAACTATTATTTTGTTAATTATACGCTACTGCAACAGTGTCACAACTTCTACTTAAGTAATTTTACTTTGTTTGCAGATCTGGCCTTGCTCCAACTAATTTGTTGAAGTCGCAGCGCTGGGTTAACAGGCTATACATGAATGACTGCTAACAGACGTCCACGATGGGTAGAAGCTTCAGCAGTCTGTCGAAGTCTTCGGAGAAGGAGCCAGAAAAGCCCAGCAAAGTGCTTTTCTTATTGCACCGGACATGGTCCGTCGTCGTCAAAGACAAATGGACGATGACTCGGTTTCCAAGACCACCTACGGCCGCGGACACCATCAGTGAGTTCAACTCCCAGTATACGATGTGTAGCTGCTCCAAGTGCCAATGGCAAGAGGAATTCAGCAGCGTATATTCAAGGTCAGGGTTAATTTTTTTTAACGGTGTTGGCTATTACCTGAATTGTGGGGCAATTAATGACAACGGCAGTAATTGTAACAGAATTTGAATATATTGGCCTGTAGTAGGGCAACTGGTTATCAGAGTTTTCAGCTCCTCTGAAGTAACCTAACGACTGTCACCGATATGGCAACCGGGATAGATGGCTTAACGTACACTTTGGAGCACTGCTAGCTGCCATATTTTTAACACTATCGACCGCTACTGTTTAGCTAACAAAAATTATTACCTTGAAATATCATATAGATGTAAGTTATTCAACTTAGTTCATACAGAATGTTTTTCAGCACAATCTGCCGAAGTATTACTTCCGGGTCCGTCCATTTTTATTAATTTGCAATTTTTGCTTTGACCAAACCGAAACTATACGGACGATGTCATAAAACTGAATAACTTTTGTGAATACATCACTCACTTTGACGTGAAAATGTCCCGCAGGATGGATGCAAAGACGCTATCTCAATAACGATATAACCTATCAGGATGATTTCGGCGCCAGTTTGTGTATTAATGCAAAGAAATGAGAAGCTTTTAGGCGAGATTGGTCGTTTTTCTTTGCATGCGTTTTTCGATTTGTATTCATGATAACAGTAATAGCCGTTAAGCGGTCGCATAACTGCAAAGCACAGTGGTGTAATGGTACAGAGTTGGGCTGCTCAGCTTAAGGTCACAAGATCAAAATTGGGTATCGATTTGTTTTCCTAATTGAAATATTTAGTTGTTTGAGCGTGTTAATATGAAACACAATGTTGAACCTAACAGGTTCACCTGTATAAAATAATTATTTTGGATTTAGGTATTTACTCTTTTAGAGCAGCTTCTATATATAAATTAAAAAATACCGCTAAGAAGCTGGAATCTTGTACTAACCCTAGATTTGGATTTTAGGTTTTTTACACTTTGTTATAGTATCGAGAGATCCAAAAAAAACTCCTCAGCGGGCTGTGGAAATTCAACGTATGAATAATATGTTGGTGACACTGTATGTCAATGTCAAATTCGAGGTTAGCAGGTTAGGATTTGCGTCATTTTGTGTCATAACTGACGGAAAACCTAACCTGATAACCTCGAATTTGACATTGACGTACAGTGTCACCAACATATTATTCATACGTTGAATTTCCACAGCCCGCTGGGGAACAGTTTTTTTTGGATCTCTCGATATATAGGTACATACCGCTTTTGAGGCATTATTTCCAATAGATTTTCCCCCTACACTTTGTCAGAAGCTGTAATATAGTCTTGAAATAACATATGCGTTTCTTTATCATAATGCTAACTATACACGATCCACCCTGTTTAAACCTTCTGTTGACGGTAAATCCCTGATTACGGCATGTCATAACGTTATAGAGCGCCCATCGAGATGGCCGTCTTAAACAGAAATAAGAACATGCCTTCGCCTACCAGTATGCTGTTTTAAATACCTGTGGTGAGTGGAAAATCCAACCATAGCAAACCTTCAGGCGATGGGAAATATATACAATACTCAACTCCAGGAGTTGTGCTTTATCTTGTTTCTGCTTCTCCTTTCACTTTCTGTAGGCTTTGCCTGATCATTTTTGACACTAATGCGCACTGCACTACGAACGGGGGTATTTCCCCAAAATGAGCGGCAATTTACACATGCAAAATAACAGATTCAACTTACTTGCTATAAAGCATGCCAAAATTGACGATAATCTACCCGCGTTCAAAATACTATGCTAGCACATTACAACATACCTAAAATTCACGGTAAATAAAACATTTAATATAAAACAATAAACCATAAATGACTTAGCTGGGCGCATAAAATTAAATTATGCGAGATTGTAGGCAGCCCACCATCGAGATGAAGCGGAAAATTTGCCGTTTTATGACTCGGATGCCGCCAAAGTTAAGCGAGATTTGCGGGCTCGCAACTCGAAGATGGAAACAAACCCAACAGCTTTCCAGAGCTTGGTTTAAAAATGAACAGTGGAATTCGAGCATTATGAGGATTCAGCGTGAATCCACACTCAATGCATGGAAGGTTCGAGACGATTCGGTGTTCGGAATTTCAAACTTATACTAAATTTCAAATAAGAATGCAGTAGATGGCGCTCTTAACTCAAACTTAGTTATACATTAGGAAAATATAAGTTTGTGTGGCTGCTCGTATTTTACAATAATTTCGTTCTATATAATTCCAATAAACGTTGTAGGCCAGCTTGCTTTATCCACCATTTATCAGTTTTCTTTTTATATTTTTAGGATTCATACCGAATGTCAAATTGACAATTTTGAAAAAATATTTTATTTTCAGATGGTTGTAATGATGACTTTGTTTTCATCAATCATGGCCATAGTTATGATTACTACTTAGTTCCAACTACTGCATGCTTATTTGAAATTTAGTATAGTAGCATGCGATTTGGGGAAGCTGAGTAGATTCGACAATTGTTGTAAATTTGAGAAAGCGCCCAATAAGGCTTTATGTATATTTATTAAGCTTATTCCACAATAACTGTCGCATTAAGCTCTGTCTTCCCTTATAAACATGTTCAGTTCTGCGGATGGTGCAGTATTTTCAGCACATATTTAATAGTCTTGAGTACCTTGATCCAATTCTTTCTGCTGTTAGTTTAATTAATTCGCTATTACATAGGGTGTTTTTTAAATACGTGCAGAAAATTGAGTGACATGTTCCTTGGCTTATTCTAATACAAGTTCTTCGTTTTGGAAATACAGTGTGTTGAATTTGAAAAATCGTGAATTTTGTTAATTTTGGAAAACCCCTTGAAATATTAATTACAATTTGGTGTGTGTATATGCGGCATGAAGAACAATTTTTTGTGTATGTAAAACATCTTTAATTTACCAGTGGCGTGCGAGTCTAGTTTGCACGATTGAATACGAATAAGGAGACGCCACGTGGACGGCACTGATTCTTTTTTCAGTTTTGATGAGGTTTTTGAATACCCTGATTAAAGCTCTACAAAAAATGACTCTTGGGATTTTTGTTAAACTGCGTCTTTTTTCTAAAAATTAGAAAAATGAAACCAGGTGCTGCCAGTTTTGTTTGTTTATTATACTACCAGGTGTTTTTGAGAGTGTACGTAGTTCAATAAGACGAATAGCTGAGGCGTGCATCATATCGGAGGGTGGTCATTTCTAACAGCTTCCTTGATTTACCTGTTTCTTGGAAACTTTGTTTTCTCTTAATTTGAATGTATTTGAGAGCACAGGTTTCATTTTGTTAGTTTTTTTTACCAAAATATGTACATATTAACAAAAAACCCAAGAGGCGTTTTTGTCCAGTTTTAATCAAGGAATTAAAAAAACTTATTAAAACTAAAAAAACAAAAGTGGCGTCCACGTGGCGTTACTTTTTCCCTATGCAAACGTGCAAAGGGGACCCATACGCAGGCCACTAATGAATTTAAAGAATGTTTATATGTACTTAGAAAACACCTTGTATATTGCGACACTGATTGCTGCTCTAGTGTCTTACTCTGCTATACACTGAAAGTAATGCTGTTAAATGAAGTGACACAGTGAGATTATAACTTTTAATTACAAATTTGTAGCATAAACTTAAATACAAAATAGTAAGATCAAAAGAAACATTTGGAGAACCGCTGATAAGATGATCTCTGCATTAGTTTTGAGACACCAGAAACTAACGTATTCATTGACAAGACACTGACTAATACTCTTTTTATTGGTGCTAAGCTAATATCAGCGGTTTCCAATAAATAGGTAATAATTTTTGAATGATTGCATTTTAATTATTCTTGGGTTTGGACTACCTGTTTATTAAGTATTATTTGGTACTTCTATTAGTACTTCTATTAGTACTGACAGTTAGCTGCATAAGTGTGTTGCGCTTGCATCTGTAACGGTTTCATCGTCACCGATCGGACGCACATTTCCCCCGATCGGGTATTCCTTCCTTCTGTCGTCACCGCGTCTTTCATAATGCAACGATAAACATGTGCGTTTAACTATCATTCTTGGTCCAGTACGTAAAGATTTTCCTACAGATAACATTCAGTCTGGCGGAGCAAGTTCGAATCCCACCGACTGCGATGTTTTTCCTTTGCGAATTAATTTAGTCTGTATTACTATGTGCTTCTTTTTACCTACTCTTTCAGCATTATTGGAAACTAAGATATTTGTAACTATTTTGTACATAATTTTGAACACCCTTCAACCGCTACTCAGTCTAGCAAAAGTTGTTTGTCGCGTAGTGCGCTTTCTTTTTTGAAGACAATAAAAACGTTATCTTCTGCAACATTCATATTTACAATTCAATTTTAAAAATAAAAAAATATGTGGTCGGTTAAAAAACTAGTAATAATAAAATTTGGAATAGCAAAATGTCTTTCCGTATCCATTTTAGTGTTTTATTAGATTGCGTTGTCGCAGTACTACGACAAGGGGAATAAGAAAAGAGTGAAGTGAAGTAAAGACAATTTTGTCATTTTAAAATCTAGTACTAAGAAAAACAAAGTGCCAATAGTCATGAATTGAGTTCAGAAATTCGTCTATTTTCCAATTTAACATTTTCTGTATCTCACATGGCATCTGAAATTTCCATGTGAACATTGGAGAAATAAATTCACCATGTATATCAAATAACTTTTTTTATCGCTATGCAATGTATTATTTATAAGAGCATAGATCCTAGAAAATATTTCATTTTTTGTTTATACCAATCCTTCACCTTCCTCTTATTATAGGCCAGTGGTCTGTTTTAACCACAAAGTGGTTCTATAAGCCATCTTTGCTCTTAAGCCGGTTAGGTGGCTAGCCTTGGCCGTCGAAAGCGAGGAAGCCTTTCCTTGTTAGGGGTTAACGACCACAGGTGTTAGCGTGGTAGCCGGGGAGTATACGATGTTTAAACTTTAGGGTCGCCGGGATTCGAAACCCTGCCGGCTGCCTGAAGGGCGAGTATTAACTCGCTGGGCCACTCGATCACCCTTTTACCAATTCGATCGATTAAAATAACATTTTGGCTTACGTGCGTTGGCTTGAAGATAGTTCACAAAAGTAAATAATCTAAGCAAATAGTAGTTAGGATATAGGCTTTTATAGGTCTTGTATTACTAGTTAGTAACTAGAAATTCGGTAAAAAAATCAAAATTAACGAAAGTTTAGAGCACCAAGTTCGAGACTTACCATGACAAGGCCAGCAGAACCATCAGAGGTAATTGCGATACGACGAATATACGCTGAAACACGGTGAAATAAATGCCCTAGAAAACACTAACAGTAAGTACCAAGAATAAACAATGCGTTTATGTAATATACAAACTTTAGCGTATAACAAATATACTGAACACTTCTCGTATGAGGGTCTTAATAACGTACCACTAGTAGCGAAATAAAAATGATAATATAATTTCGGTTTGATTATAACACATTAAGCGCATCAACATAAGAACTCGAAGCATTTCGATTAGAACTCGAGCAAAATATAACACCGCTCGGCGATAACTGTCGACGTAATTGGAGTTCCAAGTATTCGTTTAAGGTGCTCGAATGCGTTCTATGTGTGTAAGCTGTAACGAATTATTGCAAACCGGTTATATGTGTAACCGTTAAGAAAGTTATCGATAATATTTAGTAGATAAAATGGTATTTGCATGAAAGTGAATTGAAAATTAATGTATTACAACTCAGCGACCTAAGTTAACGGGATAGATCATTTAAGCAATAATTGTTTATTTGTTTGCATCATAAATTACATAAGTAGAATAGGTAGCAATAATCAATATAACCATAATGTAGAACGTAACATGTAGGAAACGAATTATTCGTTTTAGAAGAACAATCGGAGTGGTGATCACACCAGTTCTGTAAAATGAGCCTCAAGTGTCATGCAAAGCTACTAAATTAAATGCTGTCGAATTGGAAGGCATTCTAGTACAGCCTTGAAGAAGCTCTCCAAGCGGTTAGCTCCAACACGACGGCCAGCAAATGACGAAAACAAAAGCTGAAGACAAAAGCAAACAAAATATGCACGAAAGTTACGGCAGGATTGTTACAAGCCTGATTTCGAGACGTAGCGGTGCCACTACGTCAAATGGGTTCACTTAGTATTGCACAAAAAGTACATTCTCACAACAGAATTTTGGTTTACGCATCTTCAACCCTTCTAGACGACCATTCGTGCAGTCAACCGCAAGGTCACGTAATTTTTCTGTCAGAACCGGAACGTAGAACAAACCGAATGTCGAAGTAATGGCCCGTTATTCAAAATTTGTTCAGAAAGAGTGTAGCACGGGTCACATAACCAGAAGATTGAGTCATAATTTAACTTTAGAATGGGACCGAAAAAGTAGTTGTTAGAAGTAAGAAAATACAGTATTTAATTATAAGTTAAACTCGAGACTTCTGTGGCAAAAACGTTTTAAAAATATCATCGTTTTAATATTTCTTAATCTGATATAGCTAACGGAAAAGATCCAATCAAGGAAAATAGCAATTACCTTTAAATCATTTTTTGGTGAAGATAACCCGCCATACTGGCGTGAAAAAGAAAATCATTGCCAGTGCGCGCTAAGACATTGAAACCGAGCGTGAGGACGAACGGTCTTGTTTTTGTGCTACGTGAATGTTCATTTATAAAGAATGTATGTACTGCTAAGTTAGAAAATAAAGTGTAAAATTCTTTGTATCCGTAAACGTTGAAGCAGCAGTTGATTTCAGATTGACATCGAAAGAAAAAGTTAGGTGGCCAATAATTTCTTGCTGCTCTAACTTGCGCCCTCGCCAAATCATCATAAGTTTCGATTTCCTTGTGAAAAAATACAGTACCTTCCTTCTATCGTTATCAAACGCACGCATGTATACTTACATGTAGCAGGATAATAAATGCACACATAAAGTGCACGATTAAAATAACTTGTGCTAACAGTTACGCTGCCTGATATTTCGACAGGCTTTGTTAACGGACGGGTTGCAAGTGACACGAGTTTGACACTAGCCAGAACCGAACGCTGGTGGTTGAATTAAATGAGGATAAACCGAATGTTGAACGAGAATTTTGGTCTGGTGCTTCTGTGTTCATTTATATAGTTTTTCCAGTTGCGTAAGGATTATTTATGCGCCCTTCGTTTTCTCGAAAACGCAATTTGTAATTTGCCGCTCGCGACGCCAATCGCTTAGTTTGCGATACTAGACTCTTAGTTACGCGTAGCCTAACCTTCCAAAATGAGTTTCTCGCTGTGATAAGCTGCACAATTTTTAAGTTGAAGTTTTCGCTTTTATGATCACCTGCGCTGCATTTAGAGGCTACAAACACTAGTATTTAACTACAGATCCATTTTACCAACCTCCATTATCTGCAAGTACATGGAGAAGGTTTTAGCGCGAAACATTTAAAACGTCCTCATAAGGAATGATATAATACCAAATACCCAACATGTTTCTACACCAGAACGAGCAATTACGACAAAATTATTAGCGCGTCTCAACGAATGGACCAGGGAAACGAATGCAAACCATTTCATAGATGTGATATACTTAAATGAGAAGGCGTTAGATCAGGTTCCACATGAAAGACTTTTATATAAACTAGATCTTTGGGAGTGAGAGAAAATCTTCTCGCTTGGATAAGGGACTTTCTGACTGAGAAAAACTTCAGGGTTCGAGTTGGACCCCTCAAGGATTAGCATTAGGCCCCTTGCTATTCACCATCTGACTTTCTATTTTTTCCAAAAGGTTTCTACATTTAAATTGTACATCGCCAAGTTACCAAATTCTTTTTGCTGCATGTCGCCTTGGACTATCATGAAGGAAACAAACTGTTAAAATAATCAAACTTTCTTTCAAAATTGCGCCTGTTTCGCTTGCAATTAAATACACCGTTCTAGCTTCGAGCATTAATTAATTTCGCACTAGTAGATCATTCAGCGGGTTATAATCTGCGTGCCAGCTCATTTGCCTAACATAAGGCAATCTATCATAGGAAAGGCAGTGGCACGAATTTATAATTATGCAATCTACCCGCGTAATTAAGCAAAAAATGCATTTTTATCCTATAGCTCGAGCCTCTTAAATTAACAGGAAGAAGAAAACAAAAAAAAACACAAATTCCAAAGCTTCTTAAGTTACGTTACTAACTGATGGAGCCATCCCAATTTGAAATTTGCGTAATTTATTACCTACAATTTAAGGACACCATTACTTTGTCCAAGATTCAAACTGGTTTTTCAACTGATGCAAGACTAATTTATTTGAAAACAGTTAAGGCAACAGTGTGTTATGAGTGCTAACGGCGCTTTGTGGTGATTTTTCTTATTTGCAAAATTCATATCATCATATTTCATTGAAATTTCTAATAACAGCACTGGTGCCACAATAGTTGGGCGCAAATGAGAGTTTTTACATAAATTTTGCTGCACTTTACTGAGGCAAAATTCCTTCCGTAATGCATAATTACAACTGCAACG
>CALNHX010000975.1:0-263874 GCA_940337035.1 Agriotes lineatus | reverse complement strand
TTGGTAAAACAAATACAATGCATTTTAAAAGTAATAACGTAATTTTTGAAGTGTTCTATCTCTGCAACAAAATTTAAACGGATATGCTTGGTTATTATGACGTTGACTTTTTCGTGATCAGCATAAAGAAATGAAAGATTTAAGTGGATATTAAACAATTTTGGATCAAAATCCGCTTAAGTTTTACTTCCCTCGTCTAAAAGACGAAGGAAGTATTGTAATCGCGAAAAAATCACCTTTCGATATTTCTTCAGATCTTCACGTTTCAGGGTCCCTAGATGACGAAAAACTAGTTTTCTCAATTCCATCTGTCTGTCTGTCGGTTGGCGATATAACTCAAAAACTATTTGTTTGCGGAAGACAATATTTTGCATGCAGATTATATGTCTACCTAGCAAAAAAGCCAGAAAATTTCGGACAAATATATAAAGAGCGAGCACCTTAAAAAATTAAATTTTGTTTATTTTTGCGTTAATTGAGAACTAGATATAAGTAATAATTTGCACATAGGGCAGGTTTTACACTAAAAAAAATGGGACCGAACAGATACAGGGAAATGTCGTAAAAGAGTCGAAACGTTTCAACAGTAAGTCCGTTCTGTTAAAAACAGCTGCGCAACGCCGGAAGAAGTCTTCGATAGGTCCGTAGATGAGATGCCCGGATTTAAGTTCACGTTCACAACCACTGTAGTTCAAATCCCATAGCGGATAATGTTTTCTATTTGAAATTGATTTAATTCGCATTAAGTGTTTTATTATATTGTTTCAGTATTATTACGAACGGGAAGATATTTTTACCCCTATTTTAGTTTGGATTTTAAAACTGTTTAGTGTCACAACGTCCACTTGCGAGGAAAGTTCTGCGTAAAGCCCTTTACATATTTTTTAGTAGATATCGTGACATATGGTAGCTCCAGATATGATATTCTGCTTATTACAGTGTGGACCAGTTACTTGAAAACTTATCTTAGGAACATTGTAGCCTGACCGATATAAATTGTTAAAGACATATGTTTAAATCAAGAAATTAACGTGGCTTATCTATATATTTAAAACGTGAAGCGTTTTCTTTCGACATCTATTTTGAGACTTCCACCGGTCCGATTTCGATAATTCTTTTTTTAAATGAAAGCTGTCACCGTGTAGATGTGCACAAAAGTCCTAAATTGAAAATAAATGGATAATTTTAAGAGTAAAACCAACATATTGTAATTTTCAAGTGACTGCAGCCTGCTATGCAGTAGCAGTAGACCAAGTGTATTCTCGAAGTCAGCCTGTGGCGTTCTGCCGATTTTTTGCAGTGGACTACTGTAACTACTAAATGTTTATTTGAAATCAACGGTCTGCTGATTCGTGAGACAAACGTCAAAATACATGTAAAATGACAATTAACGAAAATCGGCATTGCTCATACGCTCTAAGGTGTTTTTTCTGCTTATTATGATTATGTAGATGTGCTTATTTACCCACTGGTTCATTGTTTTCCCTGTTAGTACAAGCATACGTATATTGTTAAAACGTCTTTCGATGTTATAAGACACCTGTTTTTCATACTCTTCCATCCTCACAGTTTCTTTCGTTTAAGTTGCATTCAATCATCGCTTTTGTAATCTATTATTTCAAAATTCTGTTCGGTTTTCTCCCAGCTCTTCTTTCTGGTACCTTTCCCATTTTCGCTGTGCTCCTAGCATGTGCGATAACATTTAATAAACCACAAAGACAAACCTGGATAAAGTAGGAATATATAATATTCGTCACAACCAGTATTTAGCTATGGTTAAGTGTATGTAGCAATGTCACGTGAGAGTAGTTTTGAAAACTTAAAAATTCAAATTTTACCTGATGGATGCTTTAAACATTGTCTACAAAGAAGTTTTGTAAATTGCAAAATATTTCGGGTTCCATTAGTGGCTTTTTATTTACTGTGGTTTTATCAGCTTGACGATGATATTTAAATGGCAGTTGCTCTCAAGACAAACACGTGCTATAATAATGATTTTTAAAAATGCAGTATCCGTACAATAAGGACATATTGTCTTGAATTTACATAAGAGATTACCTGAGAGTATATTCCAAGACCTTTCATTCGGAGGAAAAGATCTATCAATCAATTAACACTGTGGTGGAGGCAGATGTCACAGTGCACTACCACATTGAGTTTCTCCACACTCTCTACCCTCCCGGACTTCTTCCAAATCGCCTGCCTTTGAAAGTTAAAGCACTTATACTGCTGAGAAACGTGAAGACTGCTGGTGAAAGCTCCGCATCGTAACGTCACTGAGGCCAAAATGTTTATAGGTTTTGGAGAAGGGGAGACAGTCTTCATTCCTCGAATAACCCTTATTCTTTCAGACTATTCTTTTCATTTTAAAAGACTGCAATTAACCGTAAAAACCTGCTTTGCCATAACGATCAATAAGGTGCAGGGACAGTCGCTGAATCAGGCTGGGGTCGCCTTGAGGGAAGACTGTTTTTTTCTCGATCAACTTTATCTAGACTGTTTAGGGGTCAGTCCTCCAAACAATTTAGTGGTGCTCAAACCAAAAGGGAAAACATCCAATATTGTCTACAAAGAAGTGCTTTTACCCTCTATTCGACGGGATTGACTTCTACTTCACAGATCGTTACATAATAGAATCTGGGGGAAGGTAAGAAGTTGTAATTAGCCATATTAGTTCTTTTTACAAGTAGGGTCAAACCATTTTTAGGACTTTTCGAAATTCATTCCTCCAAAGGAGCTAAATGTGGTAGACCTGTTTTTGTAAAGATCTACAACGAGGAAACTACTATAGGTGGGAAGCTGAAATTCGACATATTAGTTCGTTTTACAAATCAGATCAAGTAAATGTCAATGTTTTGCAGAATTCATCTCCGAAAGGGGTTAAATGAGACAAATATGTTTTTCTAAATATCGCTCCAAGAAAACTACTACAAGCACAGGAAGTTAAAATTGAACATATTAGAACATTTTTCAAATTGGGTCAAATCAGTTTTAGGCTTTTGGAGAATTCATCCCCGAAAGGGGTTAAATGAAACAAATCTGTTTGTCAAAATATCGCCACGGGAAAACTACTACAGGCAGTAAGTTGAAATTCGGAATTTTAGATCGTTTTACTAATCAGAAATAATTTTTAGTTTCTCGAAATACATCCCCTCAAACTGGTTAAATAGACCAGAAGTGTTCTTCTAAAAATAGCCACAAAGTAATTATTACAGGCAGACAAATGAAATTCGGCATATTAAATCGTTTTACAAATTAGATCAAATCAATTTCAGGCTTTTAGAAATTAAGTCCCGAAAGAATTAAATGGGATATTTTTATAGATGTGTTTTTCTAAAGATCGCCATAATACGGTAACTGCTGCAAGTAGAAACTTTATTCGGCACAGTAGTTCGTTTTACACATCGAGTCAAGCCAGTTCGTTGTACACATCGAGTCAAGTCAGGGTTTTTCGAAATGTATCCTCTCAAAGGGATTAAATGGGGTAGATGTGTTTTTCTAAAGATCGTCACGACATAGATACAGGTAGGAAGTCGAAGTTCGGATATTAGTTCGTTTTACAAATCATGTCAAACCATTTTCAGGGTTTTGCAGAATGTCTCTCCTCAAAACAGTTAAATGAGATAGATCTGTTTTTTAAAGATTACCTTAACGAACGAACTACTACAGATAGGAAGTTGAAATTTTGCATATTAGATCGTCTTACAAATAGACCAAATCATTTCCAGGGATTTTTGGAATTCACCCCCCAAATGGTGCTACGGTGTAAATTATCTCTTAGCGGTTGATACTGTGTGAACAAACCTTTAGTGCCGATATTCGGTTCGCGCCCAAATTTGTTAGGTTGACTATTTTTTTTTGTGGTGCTTGTAAATTCATGGCACTTCGGCCTTCGTCTCATTTTTACAGCGAAGCTAGCAGCTTGCACGGTTTTTCGGATTCTATAATCCGATGGGGAGTTAGTCTGCTTTTGATTCTTTGTGTGCCCCATGCCGTCCGGCGGAGTTTTGGTGTACAAGCGAATATTTGGACATTTAAGTCCATGTCGATTGACGGACTTAGTTGCAAAAAAGCTTCTAAAAAAAATTCGTGCACGTGGCCCATATTCTTGGGGCGAGTTAATTTGGAGTTTTAACCGCTCTCGCGTGAAGCGCAACAAAATTATATCTCTCTTGCCTGAATATAATCTTCTATGGAATTAATAGATTCGTTAAATTTCAGTGGAATATATCCACACTGCTTAACACTAAAAATAGGATCAATAGATATTCCTTTGAAAAGTTTAAATGTGTCTACTGGTTTAATAGATGAGATAAGATTAATGGTACGCAATTTATTTATAACTGCTTAGATTTGGTATTAAACGGACAAGCCACAAGCCAGGCTGAAGAGTATTATTACTGTGTATAGATTAACACATACTATTGCACTACCTTTTTGCCTTCGGAAAAGAAATTCTCCTGTACGCCTATAATTTGCTGTAACAATTAATAAATCACAAGAACAAACTATGGATAAAGTGGGAATATATCGTATTTGCCACAACCAGTATTTAGCCATGGTCAAGTATATGCAGCAATATCACGTGTGAGTAGTTTTATAAACTTAAAAATTTAAATTTTACCTAATGGATCCTGCCACAGGTTACAAAGAAGTTTTCTAATTTTCAAAATATTTTGCAACGGGTCCACTAGTAGAGAATAAACTGCTGAAGTTAATGGTCGATTCTTCTACCGTGGGAGCTTTTAAATTTGATGACAGTTTATTTGGAATTATGCCTATAATCCAGTCGATATCCACTTTTTACCTGGAAAGTATTCCGAAGTTAATGGAATTTTGACAGGTTATTTGGGGGTACTCTAAGATGTTTATCCTAAGTTTTCGACCTCGAGGACCCTGTGCTAACTTGGGGACTTTTTTAGTTTTTCACTTATATATCGTAAACTAAGCATATTGTGTGTGTCATAGTGAATTACAAACTTGTAGAGCATTAAATTTTCTAAAATTTGGTTGGTGAAACGAATTTTTAAAGACAATATTAACCGAGATAAAACCGATCAAAGATACACAAAGTGTCTCGAAATGTAAAAAAATTGCCGAAAAACGAAGGTTTTGGTCCTATAACTATTTATTACCATCATTTCCATGTTAATTATGTTAATCACTCATCAATATCGACATCTTGGAACACCTATGACCCCCCTCCCGCCTAAAACCCTCCCCCTCTCCAAAACGTGTAGATGTCTCATTTTAATGTAATAAATGCATTTTAAGAAACCCGTCTCTCGCACGAAAAATCCTTACGTTATACACAAAATGTGATGTCACCGGGGGGCTCCGCTGACCAAGAGCCTATTGTTGTGATTTGCAGTCATTTCCATATTTTCGTGCCTGGTCATCACCCTACTAGGAATTCCTGTTAACCTATAATGTTGAACCTCAATAAATGTAGATCAGGTAGTTTAAAATCAAGAATTAGTAATCAAGAATTAAAGTAATAGAAGTATAAAATTTATAAACCAAAAAGCATAATTAAGAGCATAATTATACATAATTAAGGTAATTGCAGATGTTATGTACATACGTAGAAATAATTTCAAATATTTAATACATTGTGCATAAGGCTACGAAAACCTTGGAGCGCTTGGGGGCTGCCGGACCTTTCTCGTCGTCGTCGTCGTCATCGTTGTCGTCAACTACAGATTCCTTTGTTTGCATAACATACGATCGTTCAAGCCTAGAAGCTTCGTCATAGCTGGCTGAAAATTCCAAGGTAGCAAGGAGGTTCAGAAGAAGCTTGGATTCAAACTTTTTGTAACAATATGTTGCAATCCTAATCATAATGGATGACAAGAATGATTTTGGTCGAACGGCTACCATTATGGCATGTGCCGGCGCAATGAATCCTGTTTGTTCGTCAAAATGATCGTGTGCAACAGGAGAAGCAGCGTCTGCTGGACGAAATGATGGGCACCAGCATGAAAATTATCAATCGGAGGGTAGGAAGCAGTGTTGAAAATGTTTGGCGGATATCCTGTAAAATAATTTTCCCAGCAGTTTTCACAATTCGAGCGCGTTCTTTTTGCGGGTCCGACCTCTTCTCATTAGAGTAACAGTTGTCCGACAAGATTTTGTGGCCAATACTCTTGAAACATACAACATTCCCTCTGTTGGCCGACTGAGAAATGATAATGTCATCTCCATACTTCTCTTCCAGACGATTCTTCACTGTTTTTATATGAGGACGGGAATCCTCAAGAATCTCATCTATCAACTGTCCAAGAGAAAATTGGCATTCCTTCCTGTTTTCCTCGAGAAATTTGTACACGGTTTCCATTGCTTGGTCAATGCTGGGAGTAGGTTGTCCTTTCTTCTGAAGACGGCCAGCTAATTTGTAAACATTTTGAATGCATTTTTGATGGTATTCTGCGTTTACCGCAACTAAATCGGTGTGTATACCATCCAAAATGCCAATACGATATTCGATTTTTTCCCCACTCATCTCCAACCTGCCTTACGTACGACACAATCGTACTTGCTACCTCAGGTAGCGTCACCTTGACTATAGGATTGCGCCTTTCGACTGGTAATTTGTTCTGCCTTTGCCAGTACTCTTTAGTAACCGACTCTTCGCAAAAGAAGCACTTGTTGTTAAAATCAAATGATAATGAGTCTGTACTTTAGCGTCTCGGCTTGGGGGAGGTGTAGGAGTTTCACTTTCACGACGCAAAGAAGCCACAATTAATTTGTTGTTGTTTTTTTTTTTTTTTTGGAAAGCCGTGTGAATTGTAATTTCTTCCACTCCTTCCAGCAAACGTTGATGTTCGCGCTGCCTTCGTTTTCCAGCAGAAGCAAGAAGCGTAGCAACTCCTCTCTTTTTCACTACAGCCACTTCACCACCTTCCAAACTTTCCTCACAAATAAAACACCGACCTGTCTCTGACGTTGAAGTTGATGCCATGTCAAATGATGAGTTGCCTACTCAAAGGAAAACACCCGATAACTAAAACACTTCTAAGAAAAAATACGCGATCGAAAATCACCTTGAATTATGAGAAAGAGAATATCACCTAGAACGACCAACACGAAACTGAGCTGTACAGAACTGATAGACAGAGGCTCGTAGCGGTGTCTCGTGGTCCGCCCCGTGGCCGCCGCGAAAACTACTGAACCCCAGAATCCTGTAAAACGTAAATGGAAAAACGAAATTAACATAATTAACATTGAAAATGATGGCAATAAATAGTTATAGGGCCAAAACCTTCGTTTTCCGGCAATTTTTTTACATTTCGAGAAACTTTGTCTAACTTTGATCGACTGTAACTCGATCAATATTGGGTCTAAAAATTCGTTTCCAAAAGCAAATATTAGAAAATTTAATGCTCTACAACTTTGTAATACACTATGGCACACAAAATATGATTAGTTTACGAGATATAAGTGAAAAACCTGAAAAAGTTCGAAAATTTTGAGGTTTTTGCCCCTCTCTTCAAGTTAGCACAGGCTCCTCGAGGTCGAAAACTTAGGATAGACATCCTAGAGTACACCCAAATAACCTGTCAAAATTCCATTAACTTCGGAATACTTTCCAGTTAACCCCCCCCTATTTTTCATTATATCGACTGGACTATTAGGCTTTGTTCTTGACACCAACTCTGGATGGTATCAAGAGCCATCTACATACGATGTGACACCACTGTGTCCAATTTTCCACGTACTACTACTACTAGGTTTGTGGGGTTTGGGCCCTGAGGAGTTTCGGGAGGGCGGCAAGCGACCCTTTTTCTTTCATTCCTCTTGGGATTTCTCTCCCTTTCTGATGGGTTTGTAAGTTTCTTTCGGTCTCTTCCCTTTTTCTTCTCGGCTAGGCTTCGATGAAGATGCCACGCTCTTCTCTTTCGGCCTTTCGGAACTTTATGGAGGGTGGCTGTCCTTGGCCTTTTTCGGTGTTAGCCCTTTGGTTTTGATTGCCACTTCTCCAAATTTGTAGATCATCTTAAAGCCAGACTTCTTAATTGTCTCGAAGGAAGTTTGGTTCACTGAAAAGGTGATGATTGTGGTCGTCCCTTTCCCCTTCCCGTTGAGAACTTTTTATATTGCTGTATTTAGGCCTTTGTTTTGGCCTTTGATCAGCTTTAGAATCCTGTTAGGGTCATCACTCTGACTATTAGGGAAGTAGGCATTCATAATGACTGCCTTTGGTAAGTCCATTTCATCAACGGCCTTCAGCTGCTCTCTGCCAGGGCTGTAGGTTGGTGTTAACCAGTTGCTTCAGCCACTCCGAGGTCTCTTTGTTCGCACAGGCCACCATAAGCTATCCGGCTTTAAAGGTGTTGCATAGGAATTTAGGATTCGTTGAGCCTTCTTCTAGGTCAGTAATTGCTTGGAGTCTAGCCTCTTGGATGGCCTTTATCTCCTTAGTAGTGAGGTTAACCTCTGGGTATTTTTGCTGTATGATACCTACTTTTTTTATTCAAAGGCCTGCTTCAAGCTTCCAACACCCGAGGAAGTCGGTGCTTCCTGCTGAACAGTTTTCCCGCTTGGAGGTGCGCTCTCCCCTGTTTCTTTTTTCCAGCCATTTCAGAAGTTGAACCTGAGGATCTGATCCTCTTTTTTAATTTTTTCCTGAAACTTTGAATGGCTCCTTTGCTTTCGTGCGGGCCTCATCTGGGTTGTGCCCTTGCTTAAGCAGCCATTTATAGCGCTTTCTTGCGGCTCCACTCAGCCGCTATCTGTCCTTTAGCTGGAGCTTTGAAACAGTCTCCTCAAGCTGTTTTGCATCGTCCCCTTTTGGCGTTGAGGCGTTGCTAGTATTGGAGGAGGCGTTAGAAATCATCTCTATCTTCATTTATATATGGAGAGTTTCGTCCCCTGATGTAGTTGGAGGGTTTTTACCTTCATTTTGTTCTAGTGTGTCCATACAGTTCCCACAAGTAGCTAGGGAAAATAGGTCCGCCACGGCAGATCCCAGTAGTACCATCGTAAGGGTAGGTTGAATCTGGAGGTCCCCTAGTATCCAGAATCCGCTTACTAGAGTCGAAGCACCCCCTTGACCATGCATTGCTCGGCGTAAGCTGTTCTACCTTGAATTGGGTGAAACTGATATTTTCTTGCATATTTATTTTGTCGTGGATCATCGTTACTCTTTCGTATTATTTATTTCATCTTTCTAACTATAATAATAATAAATAGTAGCTCTGCAGGCCTAGTAGGCCCATGGCTTCTTTAGTTAATTTGACCATTCTTTTCTATTTTTGGCCTTGTCTTCCCATCTCGCAATGTTCAGGTAGCGCAGGTCGTCCTTGAGTTCGTTTCTCTACTGGCTCCTGGGTCTTCCCATTCGTCTCCTCCCGCCTATTTCTGCCTTATATATTTTGCTTGATGTTCTTAGGTTGTCCATTCTTATTAAGTGTTCTAACCATCTCATTCTCTGAGCGTTCACTACCCCAATAATGTTTTCCTCGCCGTATAAGTCGTATAATTCTTGGTTTGTTCGTCTTTCCCATTGACTTTCCATACACTTACCACCAAAAATGTATCTCATTTGGTTCGTGTATTTTAACCTATGATTTTACTTACTAAGACGTATGCGCTACTAGTTTATAGCTTCTACTATTACTACTGCTTCTTTGGTGCTTGTAATATTTTACGAACACTTTTCACTATTATAATATCATTTTAATCTCTTCAAAACTGCTGTGAAAACTGAGCAGAAATTACGGTTATCGCGTTGTTCACACTGCTACGTACACACTAACTATGTCTCCAGTTAAATTTATAAATTCAGGGATTCTCTAAAACTGTGCATAACTTCGTTTGAATTAACAGAACCAACACATTTGAAAAATTCCAGTTAGTGCACACCTTTTCGGAAAGATTCAATTTTCTATCTTTACTTCCCCTCTAAAAGAAGAAGGAAGTAGTGTAAATGCGAAAAAAATCACCTTCCGTGATGTCTTCAGATCTTCACGTTTCAGGGTACAATAGATACAAGTAGCAATTTGCACATATCTCACGCTTTACCTTTTACAAAAAATGGGAACCAACAGACACACAATAAATGTTCTAAAAAGTAAGACATGAGTTAACAATAAATGTGTTCTATTTACGGCAGCCCCATCTCACCGATGGGAGGCGTCCTAGTTGGAAGAGGTAGCGAACGCATGATTTACTTCGGGCTACCCGGAGATTACTGAAATTACATTCGCTGGATCGTTCGCAGGCGCTGAAGTTCGAATCTTATGGGCGGTGATTTCTTTTATTGTGTTAGTATTATTACGAACATGAAGATATTTTTACCCCTGTTGTCCTTTGATTTTTAAAATTGGTCAATGTCATAACGTCCACTAGCGAGGGAAGTTCTGAGTTAAATTCTGTACAGATTTTTTAGTTTTGTTGAAATTATTTGAGCTACTGAAAATCACAAAACAAACTTTTACTGAAGGGTTATATCCTTTGTAAGACATTTTTAGATGTTAATACGAACTTTCTATCTTCTGTCGGTCATTCTGTCGTCACCTTCATTTTATTAATAGAGACTTGCATTATTAGGTTTATTTTCAAAAAAATCTATATCATTGTGGTTATTGTCAAGTATAAAGTTAAATGTTATTAGTGTTTCTTTGCTAAATAGTATGCCTTGAATAACAACCTACTATCTTGATGATATCTTACTCGACATAAAATTAAATAGCTTTGGTCTACTGAACTACTTGTTTCCTGTAGTACCTATATGAAATTTTTATCGTAATAACCTATATCACTAGGTTTCTATTCTGCTAATTAACTTCTTAACGGAAAGTTTGTAAATTTCTATAAGATTACCACAATATTATTAGACAGCATCTTAGGAGCAACAGTTTTTACAAAATTATTAAAATTATGTTGCAACTAGGAGTGTATTATACTTTAATCTTATCAAACAACTTGCATATACTATGAATCTTATAATATTATTGCAAAAAAATTTTATAACAGTTACAGGAACTCGCAAGAAGGTGCTAATAGCGTAGTATAGCAATAAAAATTCATAAAGTTGCTCTCACTATTCAAATATTTAAACCATATCGGAAGTATACGCATTTTTTGTAGAAAGAAATCCATACCTAGAAAAATAGACACGCGTGTTCACATTCATGGCTTACAAAGTAAACTACTTGGTGTTATAATATAGTACCTATAACAACTGTGTTAACAAGAAAATCTTTAATACTTTCAAGGCTTCGCAAGATTGACAAATCCGGAGTCAATATTTGTTTATATGTAGACATAAGCACATATCTCTGATATTTTCTTGGGCTTTGAGTACGAAACTGCAATTTTTTTGTTATTTATTTCTAATCTAAAGGAATGTCTTGTTAGAAATAATAAAATTAATTATGTGATTACAGATTATAAATAAATAATTTAAAAGTAGAACATCTTGTAACATTTTTCCTTTTTCTTAGAATTTTTACTTTGAGCCATTTCTGTACTCATAGAGTTCGTGTAAGATAAAATGTTGCAGTGGAACAGATACAAGCAGATGGACTGAGATACAAATATTTAATTCCATAAAAAGAAGTTGTGTTTTCTGTGTCCAGATTTGTCCAACGCCTTCTTGGAAAATGACAAATTTTGTCTGAAGAATTTTTGTCGAAGTCCAATAGATTCTGAACTAGAGCAGCGCAGTTAAGCCCAAGACCATTTTTTTCTGTTTTCAAAAGATTTTTGGTCAACTAGTGTTGAAAATGAAGTTTTATTAGCTATGTCTACACTATCATAAGATTTGAGGACTCAGGTAGTCATGTAGGACCTCATTTCTAACTGCCGCATTCTTACAAATACAGACAAAAATATCACTCCCACTTCGCATGTGTATTGGAATTTGTAAGAACTCGGCCGGTAGAGATGAGGTCCGACATGACTACCTGAGCCTCCAAATCTTGTGATAGACTGGAAATTACCGAAAAATAATTATATTTAAAACACAATTATCGATCAGTAATAATCGAAAATCTGTTAAAAAGGGAAAAATGTTTTAGGTTTCACTTTGCGCTGCTCTAATGAAAAGAACTACTTGACGTAGAGAAAAATGTTTCAAACAAAAGTTGTTAGAGATGATGTGCTTGATAAGAATGATATAAAGTATTTTAGTTGATGGACGAATGGGAATGTAGGTATTCCGAAAAAAAACCTGTTTTTTCGACATTTTTGAATGATGCTGTTTCTAGCGACTTGGAATTTTCATTGAGGCACCGAGTTTTAAAACATATCGGTGAATAATATGATATGCGGACGTTACAATTATCTTCGCAGACTGTCCTAAAGGTTTACAAGCTCTTATTTCACATTTATAAGAAACAAGTCGAAGATATGGACTCGAACTTAATATTTTTCTTCTTTCTTTCTTTCTTCGGCCATTTTATATTCTTTGAATATAAGCCTTCCCTATGCTTTTCTAATTCTGTCAGTGTTGTGCTACTCGATACCAATTAAAGCCAGCTGTCCTTTTCAGATCGTCAGACCATCTTGTTTGTGGTCGACCTACACAAATATTGGTCTTTTTGTTTCTCAGAGTAATACCCAATATTTTTCGTTCTAATATTACTAACCTTAATATTAAAAAATCAAAATACATTGGTTGTGAGTAAAAACCAGACCCCACCTGAACAACTACTATTAGTTGATCAACAACCGCTAACAAAAGTTAACAGCTATACTTACCTGGGCACAAAAATCAGTGTGACCCTTTTGTTGAGATAAAGCAGTGCATTGAGAAAGCCAGAACTGCATTGACTAATATGAGGAATATCTTCAAGAGCCGTGACAATGAAAATTAAAACTCGTTTACTACGATGCCATGTGTTTTCAGTCTTGCTTTACATTATTGAATCTAGGACACTCACTGAAGCATCTATGAAAAGACTCAAGGCTTTCGAAATGTGGAGCTATCGGTGAGTATTGAGAATCTCCTTGGCAGACCGAATTACCAACTTGAGGTTATACGTAGATTGTGTTACAGTATCAAAATGAGCTAACGACATTCGGGGATGAGCGAGTGCCGAATAACTAAACAAGTTCGGGAAACGTGCACGCTCACCCTGGAATTCGCAAGAAACAGGCTAAAGGCCGCGGCTCAAATACGCTCAGGGAGGGGGCGTGGGTCTAAACGAGACACCACAGGGCAAGCGTGTTGAGGTATATATATGGTGTTACCAAATAAATGGGCGCCACAAGATCCAACTTAGGAGACCCACGTTCAACCGGACGTTGAGGGTGAAACGGGGCGAAAAATACTCAAATAACTATTTCAGGCTGACCTACCTGCATCACTCAAGAAACGCTCTCCAGGCCTCGCCTTACATCGATTTGGACGGGATCACCCTGTAAACAAACATGCACACAAACCAGGGACAAATATAGTAAACCAATCTATTAGGCCAAAACTCTGGCCGACAGTTACAAACAAAAAAAAAAGACCGACGTCGTTCGGCTCACACACAATAATACAAGCGCAATGGCGCAACAGTCTTATACTAATAGGACTACATGCGAACAAGTGAACTCAAGGATGCTCGCCCAGTGTCTCGAACAAAGATTAATAGCTAGGCTAATTAGCTAAGCTCGCAAACGTGAATCGCCGAGAGAAACGCACCATACGTTATTCAATGCACAAAACCAGCTCGAGAACGACGGAGCGCGTGCGCAGCAAATTTCGGACCTCTTTACATAATCTCACACAAAAGCACACTCTGCTCACATCCCTTATTCGACACCGTCTGCACGAAGAAGCCAAAAACCAAATTTAATTGCTGCAACAGCACGAAACGGAAAATCGGGAGTCTCCACGCTTGAAGCGTGAAGACGCCCACCAAACACGCTATCTCGACTGTCCTCTCCGGCGGACTAAAGCTGAATGCCCTCGCAGCCGGCCTCACATTAAGCTTTCCAAAACCGACGCGTTCTAACTCGCCAAAAATGACCAATCACAGCGCCAGCTGCGTCAGACCAGCTAGACTCGTGATCGCTCGCAAGCGAAAGAGGTAGAGTCTATCCTACTTGCACTCACGGGGTAAAATTTGAATAATTTAAAAACAGACGCTCTTACAATGAAAGTAGCACGCACTTGCATGAAGCGATAAGGTAGAGATGGGCGCAGCGCGCCAAACCTTTAAAATTAAGTCGAAAGCCACGTTCGTGTCTGAATCTTGTTTGATGCGAAAGCTAAAGCGTTATAAGATGAATTATGGCTAAGGTGGCCACGATATACAGGCAGGCTCGCCAACTCTGTCCCAAAACTATGCGAAATGGTTAAATAGCTATTGGAATTGCAGAGAAATAAAAATGGCCTGACAAGTGGACAAAGAATGCGAAATAATTTTTAATGTAAAAAGACGCAAGCCCGATTATTTGGGCCACATTATAAGAAACGAAGAACGCTGCATCCTACTGCAACTTATATTGCAAGGAAAAGTATATGGAAAGAGAGGCTCGGGAAGAAGAATCTCATTGCTCCAGAACCTAGGAAAATTATTCTTCCTCACCACTAAGCAGGGTTGTCATGATTTTCCCCAGCCCGAAAAACTCCAGTGGGTTTTTTCGGGTAAAACCCACCTGAAAAAACCCGCGGGTTTTAGACTATATGTGGGTTTTTTCAAAAATTGACAAAAAAAGTATTCTAAAGCTGTAAGTGGTATAAAATCTTCCATTAATAAAAATTTCATAATTTTATAATTGTTTAATAAAAATTTAATTTGATAGAACAGGATCATACATTAGGCAATTATTTACAATTTTCGTTTGAACAGTTGTTTTATAGAAACTAGTTTTTGAATTTTTACCAAGATTTCCTTGGGTCCAAAAATTAATAATAGGAATACGTATATATATATTTTATTCATCACCATATATGTAATAAGGTCATTACTGTCTTTTAAAAGTTGGAAAATGAGCCATTACTAACGTCTACTTCCCACCCGGGGGGGGGGGGGGGGATAGGTTACCATGGCAGCGGGTGGGATGTCGTCATTTCCCAGCCGCTGTCATGGCAACAGATTTTATCCGCATTGTATTATTACCTTAACGGCAGTTTTGAAAAACTGTCAAATCCATTTTTCCAATTCCTGTTTACAATAAAGTGGTTGTGAATAAAATAGTATACATACCACGCTGAAACGTGTCATTCCTGTCTTGAGATAAAGTGAACCTCGACGTTTCGCATCTCAGTTAACTACTTAATCTCTCTACAGTAATGAACCGCTGTCCACGTAGGTATGTAATATACTATTAAAACTTTAGTTTTTATTACGTAATTATCTACAATTTTTGTTAAAGAAGTTTTTGTAACACGTATAGTTTTTGAAAAATCGGAAAATTAAATTTTCACAAAAATAATGGGAATAATATTTTTTACAAACCGTTTTAATATTAGCGAATTAACTATAACTTTTGTAAAAAGTTTTTTTAAGAAATATCGATTTTGAAAAAGTCACTAAATAACATTTTACAAGCAGTAAAAGAAAGTTGCGTGATGACCACATCTAATTTTCTAAAGTGGCGAATCATTGAATGAGGGAATCCCCTTGATGGAAGCCGCTCAAAATCAATGGACAGTAGATACCCCTTACTATAGAACATAATTTGATAAACCTACTTTTAAGTATACATATAACCCTATTTATATGATTTACAGGTTTAAAGAATGCTTATTTACATATTGATAGGAAAATTACAAATTGCCCAAGTATCTACCTTTTACTTAAAAATAAAAATCTGGTGTGATACACTCACACAACTTCCTTTTACAGTGATCTTATAATTAGTCAAAAATTCCATTTTTAATTTTTAACCATTTGTTAAAATTTTTCAAAAATTACAAATTCTACAAAAACGGTACAAAATCGAGTGTTAGTTGAAGAGACACATTTTCTCTAGAATTTTAAGGTGAATTCAAAAATGTAATAATATACCGGGTGTTTTATTTAAAATAGGAGTTAATAAAAAAATTGGAAAAAGAAAACAAAAGAAACCCACTTTAGAAGTATTCAACTGGAAAATCACCTATCTCACATCAATACACATTAAAAATGTAAGAAAAATTTAAAGTTTAAAAAAAATCGTCAGAGCCGTTTTTGAAAAAATCGAAAAAAACGAAAAAATCACAAGAGTAAACACCTACTTCCGGTTATGCGATTTTCTTCAAAAGCTTGCTGTCTCATCTACATAGTACACAAAACTTATATATAAAGTTTCAACGCCATACCTCTTTTCGTTTTTGAGATATTCTGTTCACAGGCAGACACACAGACAGACACACAGACAGACAGACACACAGACAGACAGACACACAGACAGACAGACACACAGACAGACAGACCAATGAAAAAAAATATGTTTTTTGGGATCAGGGGACTCTAAAACGTGAAGATCCGTTGAAAACTCAATTTCGAATTTTTGGTGTGAATCCAATACTTCCTTTATAGTAAAAGGAAGTAAAAATTAATATTCATTCAGATTTTTACATAGGATACCTAAATCCAAAAAACAGTGAATTTATCTAAAACCCGAAAAAACCCAATAAAACCCGAAAAAACCCAGCGGGCAGATAATTTCTGAAAAAACCCGGGTTTTTGCCAACCCTGCCACTAAGGGACTTTTCAGTGAAACAGCTAATAGAGTTAAGTCCCCAACGTGCGGAACGGATAGGCATCACTAGAAGTTTTGAATTCAGTATCAGGGCAATGTGTAATATTGCTACTTATATTATTAAAATTTAATTGCAAAAAATGGAATCGCGATCAGATATTTTGGATTTTAAAACAAGAGGAAAGAGTGATACATAAGTTATTTTTTATGAATATATGATGCAACTATTTTCATTTCTAGTAGATATATCAAAGTAGTGGGTAAAGTCACATTTACTCCACATACCAAGATAATTTTGTGAATTTGCTTGTGATTGCTTACCTTTTGTAAAGCTCTCTACTTTTTGTTTAAATTCATTTAGATTAGAAACAGATACAATTGCAATTTTCCTATTTACATCATCAGTTAAAAATTCTCTATTTAAGTCGGCCATAATTATATAAACTGAAAAGAATATATTGATTATTGGTTAAATTGTAAGAAAAGAAAGAAAATGTAACTAAAGAAAAGTTCTACTAACGTTACCGATGGCGATGTCATCTTCCCTCATATTTTCTATTTTTCATCCATACATACTGGAAGTCAGCATTTCTTGGTTTATTTTAGTGTTTCTGAGCAGTTGCTTATTTTCAAACGTTAAATGCTCGCTCACATATATCATTTGACCAATTTCAATAGTCGATATATTATTATTGGTTATAAACTTTTCTTTCTCTACTAATTTATCACGATTAGCAAGCGATATAAGTTGAGCTACTATGGAAGTATGGCAATCTTATCTATTGGTTGGAGTGCGGTGTGCGACATCTAAATCCTTCTCAGATAAACTTATCTTCAGTTCTTTAGCAATAGTAATTATAATATAATTATAATAAGACACTTCAAAATTTCTCTTTCTTGAATACTTTTCACTTTTTTGCTCTTTTAAGTGCCGTACATAACAGTCCCTTAGGTCTCGCAGTTCGCTGTTTATCGATTCTATTTTGGCGCTGATTAAATTTCTGCATTATTTTTGATGTTAACGGTTCTTTTGCAGACGATGGTTCAGTAGCAGAAGATTCGTCGGAGGTGATTTGTGGGAGCATTTCCACACTTTTTTAGATTTCAGTATCTTTCTATAGTTATTTTCAGTTATTGAAAGCTCGTGACGTGAAAGCAGTCGGGTCACGTTGGGCCATGGCGGGTCCCGTCGTGAGCGTGAGTAATATTAGAAAATCGGGCTGTAAACGTGAGTGAAAATTTCCAAGGCGTGTTTTACGTTTCACGTTAATTTCACGTTAAATATTTAGAAACAAATAAGAGATCGCAAGGTGCCCCGTTTCTCCGCTGCCCGCCCTTGTGGAAGATTTAAGGCTGGAGCGGGAGGTCATTGTACTTCTCTGTGGCAGCCTGCAGTGACGGAGCTTCGCACATGTGTTGTGTTGTGAATGTTGTGTATACAGTCAATCGCGTGTCTACGTCTATAGGCGACCAAGTAGAACTTTTAGTTTCTCGCATGTAAAAGTACTTTGAAACCTAGGAATTAAAAGTGTTGCCTAGCAACATATACCATCTTGTACTCATATCAGTAAGGGAAACGTCAATTCCAATAACAGCCTTTGCTATTAAAAGTAACGTTTCTGAAGAGTGTTCCAAGAAATGTTTTTGCTAGAAATCAGTATTTATCTCTTGTTGTAAGCTATTGTAGTAAATTTTCATGTATTTCTTTTGTGTGTACTATTCTGATTGCAACATATCACGTAAATTATTTATTTTACAATTTTTAGTTCTTGTTATTGGTTTTAAATTTGAATATCCTGTTCTAGTTGAATTTGAATTTTCAAATAAAGGCTGCGGGTCACGCCGTGAACGTGAGCGACGTGAGTGAATACTCACGTACGTGCCCATCTCTAATTTATGAGGTATCACATTCAGCGCACACAGCACAGTCCTCTGATTGTGGGTTTATCTGTCGATCAAAGCGTCCACACAATTTTGTGTTCGAAGGTAAGGCCATAGCCGAAACTGTAAATATACAGATTGTCTGCAGGTACTGTCTGCAGGTACTGGGTACACACGATAACTAGATACAGAACTCTGTGTCTAGTTACCGTGTTTACCTGCCGTGTTCCATAGCTCAGTGGTAAGCATTCTGGCTACTGATCTAAGGGTCGAGAGTTCGATCTCCGATCCCGGTGAGGTTTTTAAAAAATGAAAAGATGCGGATGAAAATCTCTACAGAATGCCATCATTCGGAAGTGATGTAAAACCGTGGGTCCCATGTTACTACGATGTGTAGCATGTAAAAGATCTCTTGCTAAGGTTGGAACTCCTTAGTCTCAGCAAAATTCTAAGTAGGACTAGGGTACCTGGTACTCTGCATGAGTTCACCTTGTTCATGGGGTTGGCAAAAAGGGCCTATAAAGGCCTACTTGATAGACATGAGTCTCCTCCAAAGTACTACTACTACTACTATCGTGTATACCTAGTACCTGCAGACAATCTGTAGAATAAGGAATATATATTTATCAGTTTATCGCTTACTGTTTATTAGAATCAAATTTATAACGTTATCATTTTGCTCAATGCACTTCTAAATTGCTATTTCTATCTCTTTGTTTCTCCGTCGCTGATCGTCGTACTACAAAAATAATAACCGTGTGGTTGCTGCTCAGTGGCAATCTCCATGTAGAAACGTGTGTTGTCCCTGCAGTTCTGCGTCCCCGCGTCACCTTTTCATCGGCACCGACCAGGTTCAGTTCGTCCGCCATCGGTCCTGTCGTCAGCGTGTGCTTTATGACGCATCGATCTAGCGAAATTCGTTTTCTTGAGGTGCTAGTTTTTTTATTAAAGACGTTGAAAAACATTCTTAGTTTGTTTATTTACAATTCAATTTTAAAAATGCAAAAATTATTTTAATTAGAATAAGACCATCATGTAGTAGACTCTAAAGCTAGCTCAGATTAATTTCGAGGTTTGTTGTCATGGGAGAGTTCCCTTTGCCAATGACATAAAGGAATGGATTCGTAAATTTGAAGAAACAGGTTTAGCTGAAAATATCAAACATAAAATGTCAGGCGTTGGGCTTATTTAAAACTTCTTTAGTTCTAATTTTGCACAAGTATCATAATTTTCATCTCTACAAAATTTAGATGGTCCGGGCATTAAAACCAAGAGTCCTCGCAGCCCGTCTATATTTTGCTGAAAATGATGACACCCATGTTCATAATTCTCGAATGTCTGACGAAGCGTATTTCCATTTATGCGGCTATACCGGTGTTCGGAAAATTTGCAGATAACAATGGTGTTCGATGTCTTCAATGGGAACTAACGCTTCCTACTTTTTTGAAAATAAAAATGATAAAGCTGGAACAGTCAATACTGACGCGCTGAACAAGAATGATGAACCAGTTTCTGACGGAGTCATTGATCATGATTCCACAGAACCATAAAAACAATTGCTTGGAGCAAGATGGTGCTACTTCACATACCACAAGATGGTCATTGAATGCTTTGCAAATATTGTTTCAGGGTCACATCTTCAAACATGGGGACATCGAATGATCCCCAAGACCGCCAAATCTTCCCAATAGCGATTCATTATTGCGGGGTTACCTAAAAGGTTTTTTTTTTGGTAAACCAAAGAAATATTCAAGCCAGTGAATAAATTGTTAGCATTCCGTTGGACATGTTGCCTAGTGTTATGCGGAATTTTAACGACCGGCTTTAAAAGTGCATATACAGAAGTGGAGGTAATTTGCTCGACATAATTGTTTAGAAATAAAAATAAACTACCCATTACTATTGTATTTCTTTCAGTTAAAAACAATTACTTTCCGAATTATGTCGTTTTCAAAAATTACCGCTCCCGATAACCACCTTGGTTGTTATGGGTTATACATAATATGAATTGGAAAAGGGAATAAACAACTGATTTTAAGTTATAATATAATAATAAATAAAAAAAGGTAGAAAGATACAGAAAGTAATTCCGCAATGATAGTAGGTAGTCCAATTAAAAGCGAATCGTTTTGATGTTATTTTGAATACATATACAAGTAAAAAAACTAGTAAATTGCTAGTTATTTCTGTAGCTATAAAATGCGCATGGCTTAATTAACTTGAATACGTTGACACCAAATTTAGTTTTACAATCTATCCAGATTAATTTAAAATTGTTACACTACTTCTAATCAATTTTGTATGTATGTCGAATATTTTCTCCGCTTTTTAAATTTGTATTCATCTACACAGGGGGGGGGGCAATATACGACTAATCTACATAGCCATAAAAATTAATAAATATTTATTGAAAAACCAACAAATTGTCGGTTTTCGTCTTACGAATAGCTTCAGCGGTCTGTTAGCAGAATTGTAAAATAAAAATGTTTTCGACTTGTCATATTTATAAATGATTATAATTTATGCAATGTGAATGAAATTCTTATATAGATTTGCACAGAGTTAGATAATAGACTGTATTTGATATTGCAATAGCTAAAATTGGTTTTATTATAAGTGTGTGTTAAATATAAGGAAGTGGCTCGCAACATTTTCGGACTTCAGTCGAGTGAGATGTCGAAACGTTTTCTATTATATGAACAAACTGCTGGTGTAATTTGTTTTTTTTTAAATTAGATAGTGTCAAGTTATTTCTACTTATTAGTGTTTTTAAAACCTTTTCAATTTTATGTTTTATGTCTCATTGGTTAAAAAGTAATTAGGCCATCTTTGTTTGATGAATTAGATCAATTGCTGTAAACAAAAAACAGTCCCCATATAAGGCTTAGTTTAAAAATTGTTATTTTGCTCTTGCTGGGAAAACTGTACAACTTTGTTGATCCAAGACATAGAATAGAGTGTACAACAATTGCCAACTAGAAAATTGCTTGTGTTTTTTACTGCCTTAAATATGCCAGTTTTTATATAAATATAGAGGATTTTTATCTATCGAAGTTATTCAGTGTTTAAATTTACATCTAGTTGACTAAGTAGATAGCAACTGATTATATATCAACGACAAGGCAAGTCTATGTTAATACCTGAATGCAAGTAAGCGGACACACATACAATTATAACATATTAGTTTTGGTACAAGTTTATTAAGTTATGATTTACCGGAGATGCTTTGGTGGGGTCACATAAGTTAGTACTTAAAGACCCTGATAGATCAAACCCCGAGTTTTATTTAATTGCTATAGTGCAAGAGCAGTCATGTGATATCTTTTGTAGTTATTAAATGAATGCATATTCTCATTTATCATATCAACCTTAGGGAAAAAACGTATTCACATCTCCCTTAATACATAAATATTTATTATTTACTAGCCACATTTTATTGTTTATTTTCGTCATAGACACAAAATATGAAAAGCTACTCATAACTCCCTAGGGATTTGTGAAATTATTTTTCCTTCATTCTCATGGCATCCATATAAATACAAGCAACGTCTAAGCAACCATACATTCGGGCAATCCTTGACGTTACATTTTCTTATTTTAAATGTACGTAATGACATTTTGACATTTCATACTATTTATACACAAGGAGATTAAAAATAAACTTAATAGCTGGAGCCATTGAAAACAATAAACTTGCTTAATCGTTAGCATGTTTTTTGTTGACATAGAACTGTAAAATTTTTTGGAGTTTAAAATACACTTTCAACATCTGATTCAACTTATCCCATTGATATTTTAATGTTACCTATCGACGTAATGTATACATTTGGTTTAAATTACTTAATTTGCATATTTGTGTAGCTTAACAGACTGTGTGAAAGTCACATGAAATAATAATTGATTAATTGTAGTTCAAATGTACTTAGTTCTATAAAGTGCAGTGTAGACAGTATTTTTTATGGGGTCCCGTGATCAATTTTATTTTTATTATATAGTTTCAAATTGAATTGTAAATAAGAAAATGACAGCACAAAATGTCTTACTGTTTATAATAAGACTGAAACAGTTTTTCTACGATCCTGTCAAATGTTTTGCATTTAAGATAGCCTCTAATAGTCTAATGCCAAACGTGACTGTTTATGCCAAACGTGACTGTTTATACCACACCGCCAATGTAAAATAAAGTTCAGGGCGCGTCATTCCACACGTAGGAACATGGCCTGCGACGCGGTGGACCAGGGCCGCTTAAATATCTATTTCCGAAACCCAGTCTTCTGGCACAACCTTAACGTTGTACTGGGTGATATGGTTAACACCTAGTTGCCCAACCGTGGTTTCGGAACCCAAATTTTAAAGCGACTGGGTGTGTCGCCAGCCATTTGAATCCCATGCGTCGGTAACGTGCAATAAGAAAACGTATATCACACGCTTTGTCGTAAAGTTGTGTGTTAACAGAACCAAGGATATCTAATGCAATGTGACAAAAAAGTTTCTCCGAACTAAATTCTTCCATTAATTTCTATACTTCTGTTATAATTGTAGAATAATTATTGTCTGTAATACTATTTAGATACAAAAATAACTATTTTGCATTCTTCAAATTGAATTGTAAATAAAGCATTTTCAGCATCCTGTGACAATAAAGTTTGTGCCATTGCCGTTAGATAGCGCTGAAAATGTGAGACACGCAGTCTGGCACGCAGATACACGTTTATATATAAGGACTGGTTAAGGAATGTTACAGAAGAAAATGTTTTAATATCTAGAATAAAGATAGCGTACTTGAAGAAGAACTACGTTTTCGAATAGTGGTAGAAAAGTACTCAAAATTATTTATAAAATTGGTAAAAATAATTTAATGTCCGACACACGCACTTGTGCAGGCACGACGAGCGCTTTAATATGTTATTAGACAGCCTTGATTGTTGGTAAATCCTAGAATTCGGGCGTTTAAAGTATAAGTATAAAGATTTATGGAACGAAAAAACCAAATACCGATCTCTGAAAAAATCGATTTCGTTTCAAGGTTCAAAACAATGATAAAGAATATGTAAAGGGTTTTACTTAGAACTTCCCTCGGAAGTTGACGCTGTGACACCAAATAATTTTAAAAATCAAATGAAACTACTACATTTTTCTAAACAAAAATAATACAATATACAAATAATATAGTTGTCTTTCCTTTTTATAGAAAAGCAGGCACACTTTGGATTATAAAGTTTTGACATTTAGTTTAATTTTCATTTGTGTGCTTTTGGTGAAGGAATATGTATTAATCAAAATGCAGGAGTAAAAATATCTTCACGTTTGTAATAATACTGAAAAAATAGGAGGAAACACTTGGTAATGCAAATTACATCGATGTTCAAATATAAAAACATTACTGGCGGTCGAATTCGAACGGCAGGCGGCTGCAAATGCGATTCCAACGTTTAGCAGGATGTTGCAAGCACATCTCTCGCTCCCTACATGCGCCACGAAGCACTCCTCGCGTTTGTGCGTCGAGGCGGCCTTAAATAAAACGCAATTTTTGTTCGCCCCTTTTTCTGCTTTACACCATTCACGCTGTATCTGTTGGGTCCCATTTTCGCCAAGTGTAAAGCTTGAGCTATGTGCAAATTGTTGTTTTTATCTATTTATCTTAGCAGCTGTTTTGGTAACAGGAAAACCTCTATTCTAAGGAATATTATAACTCCCGGAAGAGTGGCAAAAATGTGTGGAGCTTGGTGGTGACTATATTAAAAAATAAGAATTAATTAGTGCTCTAACTCTTTTCCTCTTACCATAGGTAGATTACTAATTTAGTGTTTCTCGTATCTTCACTCTTAGCAAGAGTTCCGTTCCGTTAAAACCTTGGTCACGGTCGGTCGATCGCCTCTAGGTTTTAGCTTTTTATTCTTTACTTACCATATTTATTTTTAGGAGTGTTAGACTTATTAATAAACTATTAATAGTGTTTAAACTTAACACTTTGAGGTTTCAGTTTAACTTTAAAGCCCACTAATAACTATGAGTCATAACAAACGTCACAGTAGAAATTTATTTTCTAATACTGATGATCCTAACAAAGGATATATGTTTAATCCATTCCAATTTCTTTTCACAAACACAATTTACGTATAACTCTCCACAAGGCAATAAGTATGATATAAATGACTAATCATCGCTATAATATAGAAACCAATTATATTGCAGAGATTTGCTTCTTCCAACCAATAGGAACAGTATATCACTGAATATTGGAAACCGTGCAAAATATTTAAAAACAATGAATGTACACAAAAATTGAGTAGCCTTGTTGCGAAATATCGCCTAGTAATAAACATAAACAAAGTTTGGCTTACGTTAAAAAGTTTTAAATGTCGAATTAATAATTACTACAGCTAATATTTGTATTTTTATAATTAATTATATTGATTGTTGGAGTATTTTTTTCAATTAATTTAATTGATATATACTAATATCGCAAATAGTCGTCCCAACTACCACTCGAAGTGGATATATATTATTTAAATATTTTGCCGTTTCCATGTAAATTATTTCAAATTTCACTCGACAAAATCACATTTTAATGTGATTTTGTATCATGAAATTTAAACGCAATACTTTACATGAAAATTACGAAATATTTGTCAAAAATATATCCATTGCTTGTGGTGTTACCCTTGATTATTTCCTTCATATTTTATCCAATTACTGCATAGTGTCGACTAATTTCATACAAATATCGCGGTATGATTAGCTCGCTTAAACAAAGTCACAGACGAAAGGTGGCCTGAGACCTCGTTTATGGATGTTTTCGTTGCTTACTAAAGAACTTTCGAATGCAAATTTTGCACTTGTTATATAATAAATTGGTCAATTTGTCGGACACAGCCAATAAAAATTGACTGTATTTGAAAACATTTAATGTCGCAGTGTTTTCACGCAATCACGATTATCTTAATGCATTCAATTTAGTGAGTAGCCTTTGATTGACATTTCGCCAAAAATGTCAAAGTGAAGTTTGCAAATCGGCGTCGTTCTGAAAATGAATACTAATGATTTTGGAGGATCCAGTATGGAATTAATAGTGGAAAACCTTAAAAAACTTTTCCGTCGAACGCAATAAAATCAATGCCATATATTTATATTGTCGAATAATCTTTCCAAATACCACTCAAGGTAAAATTTCTGAAGAGATTTTTTTTCGTTTATATGAAAATTATTGCAAATCTCTCTCAACAAAAACTGCTCAAATTCTACTCGACTTCCGGTCTCGCGAAATTTTTAACGCAGTATTGGTTTCGAGAAATTTACAAGCAATAATATGCATGTAAACGCAAAAAATCTCATTTTTTTCATCTTTTGTGGCCATGCAACTTTTTTGGGTATTCAGCCACACTACAAAATGAAAAATATTAAAACATGAACGTTTCGGAAGACAAATCTACTTCCGTTAATTTAAAAATCAACCTTATTTTAGTATTAGTTAATGTTGATAACGAAAGTAGATTTTTCTTCCGAACCGTTCATGTTTTAATATTTTTCATTTTGCAGTGTGGGGAAATACCCAAAAAGATAGCATGATTATTGAAGCGCCACAAAGAAGTTTCAGAAATTACCTTTTGTGGTATTACCCTGATTATACCACTCCCTCTTAACATTAACCAATGAAAAACGGCAAAATGCATAGCTACGCATGTACTAACTTTTGATAATGTACATAGCAACTGTGATAATCATATACCTTCCTGACTAATAAGTTATAGTCAAACGCTTTCACAAACATGGCGTTATCTGCTGACAGTACAATTTTCATAACAACCACATTAACTGTACTTTTACTATTTATAAATAAACTGTTCAAACGTTGTTTATTAACTCGTGATATAATCTAGCCAAATTCAACTCGTGTCTTTTTGATTATCAAATCATTTTTGTTTCCACTCAATATATTTTTTTAGGCAATCACGCTCAACAATATACCTCGTGTAAACAGAAATAATTATTTGATAATCAAGAACCCACTAGTTGCATTACATATGATAATATGTAAATAAAAGTACACAAACAGCACGTTTCTAAAACGAACAGCAAGCAGAACCACATGCAAATGATAATAAACCGAAAATTTCTCCGATTTTTCTACACGAAACTGGAAACTATCGAAAACTGATACCAATGACTTTCGTAATTTAACAAAGTACTACCTTCTGCATAACTTAAAATACTACATTTACAAAATTTACGAAAATTCCTCCGATCTTCCTACATTAAACTGGAAACTATTAACAGCTAATATTAACGACATCGGTAAGTTAATAAAGAACTACGATCTGCATAACTTAAAATACCACACTTGGAAAACACCCGACTAGAAAACTCTGTCTCTTATTTTGCGTAGTGTACATGTCTCTCTTACAGTAAAGAAATTAAAAATAAGGGGCAAAGGAAAACCACCATGTACTTACAATTAGTTTAATTATATAATAAAAAGAGATATTCACAATATGTGCAGTAAAACTAGCGGCAAATGTAGAAGTGCACCCAAATGTTCTTGCTGTAAATTTCCTAGATTATTACTCACAACTGATACATGACTGATATCAGCCAATGAAAAACATGTATTTTTTGAAAATCTACCAATCCCGAACTGATTACCTGATAAGCGCCCGTGGGCTGCTTACCAAGCGATAAGCACCCTAGGGATGATTATCGACCCCGTGGATGAAATAGAAATGCAAGAAACAAGCAATTTGATTTTGTTTGCATTATTAGATCAATTTTAAATCATAATTTGTATACGGGTTTTGTGTAATAATCTTCAAAATATAAACGCGGGCGACACAATTACATATAATTTTGCCCGTGCCAAGAGTCATCGTGCTGGTTGCCCTTAGAAAACTGCCCTCGAGCAAGTCCTCGGAATAATTTTCATTGCAACCAGCACTCGACCCTTGGCCTGTGAAAAATTAGCGGTTAGTATGTCTCGCCCTTGTTATATTACTATTGATAATAGTGAAGCTATACATAGGCTTAAAAGATATAAATCTTTTGATTTGCCACTGAGGTTCACCTAAACAGTTTACAAACTGTTTCTCAAACTAACCCAGTCTGCAGACACCCAAAAAATGTAGAAAATACCGAGTGTGAAATCACTGAACGGCTGCTCCCTTTATGCTCAATACCTGTATATACAATTAAAAATATTTACTTATACTTTAGTATTAAATATAATTATACTGACTGCAAATAGTAATAAACGATGTAGAAAAATTTAGAAGCCAATAAAATATTTTTTTGTATCAAACTGAATTATTGCATCATTACCGTAGAGGCGTAGAACACAGACGAAAATCTCTTAATGTTACTCAATGTTAGAGGTGCTAAGTATTTGGACATACCAAGAAGTACTGTAAATTAACTCCCCGATGCGTTAAATGCAAGCAAAATTAAAATGACTTACAGTGCACTAAAAAGCCTGCAAGTAAACCAATATGCTTAAACTGCGGTGGTGAACATCCTGTCAATTATAGGTGATGTACGTATTACCAATCCGTAGAACAAAAACCAAACAATAATCAAAGAAACATGGGCTCAAAAATACAGCAGTAAAAATCAATAATGTAAACGTTCCAACCCTACTTAACCCTAGAATGATCGGACAGCTTTACCAATAGATTACTTACCGAATTCCAATGCTAAGTCACGAAACTTACATGAAACACCAAACGAGCCATCATATGATCTTATAATATCGTTAAATAATAAAAACAATAATTAATATCCTAAAAACACATCTAGATAAAATAAAAATTACTCTAACCTCTATGCTACCCACACTTCTCAACAATGGAAAATAATCAATTTCGCATCAATAATTTGACAGTTTTAAACTGGGTGCTGAAACGCTCTCTATACATGTTTTCTAAACAGTCATAATATTGACAGAGCTAAGAATAATTAATCAATCTATCCGTCCCCCACACCAAATCAAATCAGTTTTGTAACAATGGCAATAAAATTAACGACACACAATAACGTTGTGATAAAAATTACTAGTGTATACCAGTAAGCGAATAAAAGAATCTTGGAAACGGTAATGCACCTAACCGTGTATCTAATAGGCGACTTAAATTGTATGAGCACTAAATGGGGTTGCCGTTTACACATTCAAGGCGGATTACTACTGTGTAATTATGCAATTGCTATTTATGCCAATTTTAGCTCCTGATACAGTAATTCATGATCCATATCGTCAAGAAAATCAACCTGACATCTTAGACATAATTTTACTCAAGAACTATCGAAATATGTTAACCGAACTAAATTTCGATTAGTTTATCAGTTACCATCTCATTTTCGGAGACATCCCTAGAAATGGGAAAATATTCCAAGAATGACTCGACAATAAAGTATTATGCCTAAATAGCTTACGGACAAGAGCAGAAATATATTCTGATGTATACCAATTACAGAAGACAATAAAAAGTAGTATAACAAAGAGACAGAACACCGGTAAATCGCCGAATTTGAGAAATCCTTATTGAAACCATTAATAACTTACGCTCGTCCGGTTAGAGAAAGTTCTTGTCAATTACACAAAGACCTACAAATTTCAACGATAGATGCTTTTATTAAAAAGTGCATAAATAAATTTAATACTAAATTTAGTGAGTGCTCAGATGCGGTACACTATACAGTAGGAAGAAAAAATATTTTTCGACGACTAAAGCGCAAGTTACCGCAAGATCGACTAAAACAGAATAGCTTTCTTTAGTGTCTGAGGGTCTTCACCGGAGTTGACCTCGTACTGTTAATATACTCGTACTACAAAGTTTCAGTTAACTGTTATGTGTATAACTAAATAACATTGGACTAGAGCAAGGGTCGGCCTGAAGAACTAAAAGAAAAATCATCATTGCCTATATGATGGTAAAAGCTAAACAATATCAAGAGTTATTTGTTGTCTGTGTTTATGATAACTTTGATCCGGTTATTTTGCAGTTACAATAACAGACCCGCTGAGAATCATGAACATCATGACAACTGATGACGGTAGAGATATCACGCGGGCGGAAGTCCAACATGCACTAAACATTTCCAAGAACGGGAAAGCCCCTGGCGTATACGAAGTATGCTTGGAAGTGTTAAAGCTACTTAATGAAGAACACGCTTTTACATTGCTTGTTGATATATCTGTACAATACCGTACACAAGTGGCGTCATTTCGCAAGATTAGTTGAAGTCAGTACTCCCAAAATGATTTATGCAAAACTTTGCAGTAAACATCGGACTATTAGGTTGACGACCCGTTCTTTAAATCTGTTCGTTAAGGTTACACTTCAGAATATTTCACACCTGCAAAGAAAATATTAGCTATACGCAGTTTGGGAGTTCAGCAATAGCTTTGGAACCCGAGAGGCGCTGTTGAGCATCCAAGTGCTGTCTCAAAGAAGGCCTTGCTATATTTACTTGTTTAGTCGATTTTGAGAAGGTGTTCGACATGGTTGGTCACGACAAGCTGATTAATATTATTGCTGAACTGGGGTTAGACGGGCGTGATCTAAGAATGATGTTTAATCATATTGGAACCAAATGATACTGTGCGAGTAGACGGTGTCCGGACCCTGTGCAAAAGGGAGTCAGACAAGGGTGTGTCCTTGCCTCTACTTCTATCTCTACTCAGAGACGATCTTTCAAGAGGATATTGAAAGGAAAACCCAAGCTGTAGTGACGAACAATTTCCATTATGCCAACGACAGCGTTTTACTAGTGTAACTACCCTTGTAGGCAGACGTTGAAGTCAATCGTCTCCAAGAGCAGTAATATCCCTCAATATAGTTGGGAATGAACACGTCGAGCGGATGTCATTGTACAAATATCTCGAAAACCATGTTAACTGAAATTGGAACATAAACAATACCACCAGAATAACGAGACCGCAGCGTTCCGGCATGACGTCAGCATAGGGGCCCCGAATTAGTCAATGATTGAATTTATCGAGCCTCATATGTTGAGGCTCGATAAATTCAGTTATTAGTGATATGACACTATCAAAACAGTGGAACTTAATCTCGAAGAATGTTGACCATTTCTTAGAAGAAACCCAGAGAAAGTTTGAGTATTTATATATTGACAGACTTATTTACATGTCTAATTAAAACAACACATTTACATATCATAGCAACAGATATTGCAAACTATAAACCTTTCAATGGCCAGCTTTAACACTTTCCCTCATTGAATAGATTTATTTTATCAATCCCATCTGTGCACACACTCTCGTAAATACAGGTCCAGGGATGGGTTTGGTCAATACATCTGCTACTTGATTAGCCGAACCAATTTTAATTACTTCTATGCTGCCCTCCATGACCAATTCTCTGACAAAGAAGTGTCGAATTCGAATGTGTTTCGTTCTGCGATGAAACTCGGGATTGTGTGCAAGTCGAACAGCAGCTTCGTTGTCCACTTTAAGTGATGGAACACACTTTAATTTAGTTAGGTCACTAAACAACCTCGTTAGCCTTATGAGCTCTCTAGCTGCTTCACTTGCGGCCACTATCTCTGCTTCTGTGGTTGATATTGCAACTGATGCTTGGCGTTGACTTAACCATGATACAGCGCCTCCAGTATAACAGCAAACTACACCTGAAGTAGAGCGCCCTGTCAACTCATCTCCTCCGTGGTCTGCGTCACTGTAGCCTTCAATCGTTTCTGATACATAATTTGATTTGTATTTGATTCCATATGACATTGTCCTTTTCAGATAGCGCATAATACGCTTCACCTTCAACCAATCTGACTTTGTAGGGTTTTCTAGCTTTCTAGATACCACTCCGACGGCATAGGCAATGTCAGGTCGAGTACCAACCATCAAGTATGCTAAGGCACCAACTGCCTCTCTGTATGGAAATTTCTCATTTGAATTTTCTACTTTCCCCGAATCTGTACCATCTCTTTGAATTGGTGTTGCAACTGGATTGCATTCACTCATTCCAAAGCGTTCAAGGACTTTCTTTGTATAAGCTTCTTGTTTGACTATGACTGAACCATCATCTTCTTGATATATTTCCAGTCCTAAATAGTATGTTGCTGGCTTTGTTGTAATTTGTAACTTCTTTTGCAAATCACATAAGAAATCTTCTGCTAAATTTTGATCTGATGCTGCTACCAGTCCATCGTCAACATATAAGGTTATTAGCAATTTCTTATCCCCTATCATTTTTCTATACAAACATGGATCAGCATCGCTCTGTTTAAAGCCAAACTCGATTAATATTTCTGCAAAACAGGCGTTCCAGCATCTTGGTGCCTGTTTTAACCCGTACAAACTTTTATTTAGCCTACATACCCTCGATGTACCATCATTAAAACCTTCCGGTTGATACATGTAGATCTCTTCTTTAAGTTTTCCATGCAGAAATGCTGTCGAGACGTCAAATTGAATCAAAAACAGCTTTTCGCTAGCAGCAACACTCAAAACTGAACGTATTGTTGCCATTCGTGCAACAGGACTAAATGTCTCCTCGTAATCAAACCCCTTTTGTTGTTTGAAGCCTTTAACGACCAATCTCGCCTTGTACCTCTCTATCGAACCATCTGGGTTTGTTTTAATCTTGAAGACCCATTTGCATGGTATCGCCTTTCTTTCTGTAGGTAGCTGTTGAAGCGTCCAGGTGTAGTTTTCTTGTAATGACACCATTTCGTTCTTCATAGCTTCTAACCATTCATCTTTCTGTTCACTCTTCATCACCTCTTTATATGAAGTAGGAACACATGAAAGAATCTCACTGGCAAGAGTTGACATCGCATAATCGTTGAATTTTGCTGGTTGTTGAAGTGTAGATCTATTTCGTAACTGATATGATCTATTAACATCTGCAGATTTAGGTTCATCCTCACTGACCATATTTTCTTTCCGTACGATGTCTTCAACTACTTTATTTTCTCCCTCAAATTCAATCGATTCTACATCGTCATTCTGCAGTTGTAGCTCCTTTGTGTTGTCTCCCTCTAATTTTGTAGGTTCAAAGTTCCCATCATTGTGCATCACCTTGAGCTCTTTGTGTCTTTCTAGAGGTCTTTCTTCGAAGACAACATCCCTTGAGCGTATAAGTCGGTGTCCGTTTTTCTCTTCACACCATATACGATAACCGTCATCATTATCGTAACCTATTAGAATGCCCTTGGCGGCTTTCTTATCTAACTTTGTTCTTCTTTGTTTCGGAACATGAGGATAGCATGTACTTCCTATAATTCGTAAATGCTTAATACTTGGTTTCTTTCCGAACCATAACTCATGCGGAGATTTATTTTCGTGTCGACTAGCACCCGTTCTATTTAAAATATATGCAGCAGTATTAATTAATTCTGCCCATAAACCTTGAGGTAGAACTTCATGTGCGTACATCATAGACCTCGCTGCCTCAACTAACGTTCTGTTTTCTCGCTCACTACAGCCGTTCTGCTCAGGCGTGTAAGGCATTGTAAGACGCTGTCTAATTCCGTGATTCTTCAAAATATCTTTAATATCATTATTATCAAACTCTCCGCCATTATCACACAAAATGGTTTTGATAACATGTCCTGCTACTTTAGTTTCAGTAATCATCTGTACCAACTTTTCTTTCACCTCAGACTTCTCCCTCATGAAGTAAACATGTCGATAACTAGAGTAATCATCTTTGAACAATACAAAGTAGCGATATTTTGAAATAGAATACAAGAACGGTCCACAAACGTCTGAATGCAGAAGCTCCCCTGGTTGAGTAGCTCTTTCCCTAGTTCCAAATTTCAATCTTTGCGCTTTCCCATAAACGCAACCTTCACAAATATCTTGATCCAAAGACAACTTCAGTCCCAGCTCTCTTTCTACTACAGCTTTGACGTGTCTTTTATTTTGGTGAGCTAATCTTTCGTGATACAGCTGCATTAGATTTGTTGCCGTCATCGCATAAACTCGAACATCTGGTAAAACGTTTTTGGATTCCAGTTTATATAGTCCTCCATTACGACTACGCTTGCCAACAAGTCTTACTTTACCATCCACTGTCAAACTGCATGTTTGGGCTGTGGAAGTAAAAGTACTTTGCGGTTTCTTATCATGAGCAGCCAATACAGAGAATAGATTCTTTTGTAGACATGGTACGTACCAGACATCAGCCAGATTTATTCTTTCCAGTCTGCCATTGACATTTGATTCAATCTCAACAGTACCTCTTCCTTCGGCTCGAATGCAATTACCATTAGCTGTGGTAACCGTATGATTTTGATCAAAATGTTCAAAGGTCTGGAACAAATCTCTCCGGTTTGTAATGTGGCTCGTCGCTCCATTATCTATGTACCAATTTTCTCTGTCACATTCTGCTGTCATTGCACATGAATGAACTGTCATTAATGTCATATTTGCCCCTTGTTTAGAAGAGAGTATATTACTATGTTTCGGTGGTCTTCCGTCTCTGATCCACTTTTGGCATTTCTTCACACGGTGGCCCATTTCAAAACAATAATTACACCTTATTTTCTTGTCCTTATACTTTTGACTTTTACTTTGCGTGTTGCTAATTAAAGCCTCTGGATGAGGTTCACCAGTTTTACAAGTAAGAGCCCTCTCGTATGCGCATAGGTGACTAGTTAGGTTCTCCACAGTTCTTTCTTCTTTTGACATCAATAACCAGCTGGACCTAAAGGAAAAATATTGTTCACCCAGAGTATCTAATATTTTACAAATTAAGAGAAGTTCTGGTAACACTTTATTGTCGCCTTCGCCTTTTATGATTTCTTGATTCAACTCGTTCCATATATTTTTCAGTTTTGACATGTGTGTAGCGATGTCATCTGCCGGTTCTCGTTTGTATCCAAAGAACTGCATACATAGATTGTACGCTCTATCTTCGCAAACACCATCATACAGCCTATGTAACTCTAGCCATACCTCACGAGCAGTTGTATAACGCATGACCTTTCGTAACGTATCCTCATTCATGTTGGTTGTCATCATAAGCAACGCGCTACTGTCAGCTTTCATATAGTTTGTAAACTCCGACCTATAAGCCAACACTTCAGCGTCACCTGCACCGTCTGCCAATTCTACAGGTCTCTTTAACTTTCCTTCTACAATATCCATTGCACCTGGTGTGCCTCTCAATAAAATGGATATTTTGTATTTCCATGTAGGCCAATTTGCTTTACCTTCTAGATTGCCAATTTGCAACTTTGCAGTAAAGTTCTCCATTTTCGAAAAATTAGTGCAAGCCCATAACCTGATATGACACTATCAAAACAGTGGAACTTAATCTCGAAGAATGTTGACCATTTCTTAGAAGAAACCCAGAGAAAGTTTGAGTATTTATATATTGACAGACTTATTTACATGTCTAATTAAAACAACACATTTACATATCATAGCAACAGATATTGCAAACTATAAACCTTTCAATGGCCAGCTTTAACAATTAGCCAATTGGCCTTCTTATGCGGACATCACACCAGAGCGTTTGTTACAGGGTAAAACGGTAATTAAGAGAATGTTATAACATACAGGCAATTGATTCAACTTACAGCGCCATTTTTTACACGGTCAAATAGGATGATCAGATCACAATCAAACAAAGTTGAACAGTATTTTGTTCCAGAAGTAACTGGTGTTTACGCCAACGTTTAAACGATTACCCAACCAATTCTGCTGCTCAGTTCAATCATTAACCCACAAGGTCAATCAGCCTTGCAAGAATTACTAGCTCTGGCTAGTTGCAATTGGGATATAAAGTCGGTTCGATGGTAAGAAATATATGGGTGTATAGTAACATCAAATTTAGGTATTAGGGTGCCACATAATTTGTACTTGGGGATTAATCAACTGTCGAATCATTATTCAAACTAAACGCAAAGAAACAAGCTTTGTTGGGAGGCAAGGCCTAGCAGATCCGGAAGAGAAGTGACTTACTTTTAGCCCGTCACTTGATATACTCCTCAGATCTAGTTTTGTTTTCTTTAGAACACTTTCTGTAAGTTGATTTACAAAAGAATATAAGAAAATACACCTATGAAATTATTTACGTCGTTCTATTGATCACACGCACAAATTAAATTGAAATCAGCATTGCTACACACAAAAATTCAAAAGTAACAACAACCTAAGTGACGTCACTATACAGGGTGTCAAAATTACAAAGAACAAATATAAGTGTAAAAAAACCTTAATAAACATATGTTCTAAAATCATTCATTTCAAAGATATCCTTGATCAAAACATTCATGATAGTAATTCCTATGTAAAACGTTTATGATTTATTGAGCTGGTGTTTTATTCCAACAAACTTTTTTTGTTGACATACAATATGTGGACGTTATTCTATAGTTAAAAGTAAAACAATAATAAGCATGCGTTCCAAAACAGGTTATTTCAGGTTCATCTTCGATTAATTTACAAAAAAAATAGTAAAATTTATAGTAACTATTGGAAGTGTTCTCTTTCTTCCGTGTCAGCCGTAATTCCGGCAGTTGTAAGTAAAACAAACAGATAATGAAAACAAAACACCAATCACTAAATCTAAAGTTTTTAAAACCGAAATGCTATTTTTATTTTTTTGATCAAGGATACCTTTGAAGTTAATGGTTTTAGTTTTTGACTTTTTTCTCCAGAATAAAACCCTTATATTTGTTCTGCGCAATTTTACACCCTTTATATACCGTTAGAAATTCTTATCTGTACCCGCAAGCGCCAGCTTAATTACTCCTAATCGTAGTCCGAAAAGGCTTCTCAATGCAGTTATATTCAAACATTATAGTGCAATACTTGATGGGTATTAAATATCGGAGTTTAAACAAAGGTGTACGAACCGGATTTGGTGGTGTTGCGTCTTCAGCATGTTATTGTACGACATGGGGACATGGATGCTAACAACATAATGTGCAAAAAAGTGGAAGTTTTCCAGATTTATGAATTTATTGCAGAATTGTAAAAAAACCTTAGACCGATAAAAACACCAACCAGGTAGCAAGTCGAACGCAAAAAGGTATAGAAACTCTCGCAAGAGACGAAAGTGAGGGCATTTCGGACACGTGATGCGCAACGAAATGCTATTTGTCGCAAATGAACAGGCCGCTGAGAGCCGGCAGGCACGCTGATCTAGAAGGCCGTGATCGAAACAATAACACAATTGTTTCCATAGTTTCCACAAGTTTTTCAGTATTTTTTCACATTACGGCCTGCTGAATTGCGTGACAAACGCCATTATGACGTAGAGGTATACGTCATTATGACGTTTGTCAAACAATTCAGCAGGCCGTGTTTCACATAGAGGGATCAGAAATAAACAAAAATAGGGACCGGCAAAAGCTTTTACCGGTCCCTGATGCCCGTTTTCCGATCTTGACCTGCAAAACGTTACTTTCTGGCGAAACAATTCTCCAGAAAGTGTATATTTTCTGGTCGGTCGTGCAAAAATTAACATCTGTTGCATCTTATCATCCAAAGTAAAATTGAAGGAAGAAGAACTTCTTGGTTTTCTTCGCCATTGCTTTTAGGCTCTCCATCGAAAAGCTATTGATAACTACTATAAAATTTACTGCAACTTGGTTCTACTTACAATGTCGTACTGGTTCAATAAATATGGGAAAATTTACATACAGGGTGTTTTGAAAATACACGTACAACGGAAGACCACAAGTTTCTTGGCCCAAAATATGATGATTTAACTCAACTTACCTATATACAAAGTTGCTTAATTTAGCCGACAGAGGGCTTTAAAAATGATTGGCTTTTTAAAATTTTTAGCCCCCTGTATAGTTACTTTAATTTAGAAGCTATTTCACCCCTTACAAAATTTTAGTTGAGTGAATGATTTAGCCACAAATATTTTCTAAATCCCTACAAGCCTAGTGCTAAGCTACAATTACTGATTCAGGCTGAGAAAATATTTTTTTGTGGCTAAACCGTTTACCCAACAAAAATTTTGTTTTTTTTTTTTTTTTCACTGTTAATTTAAGCCAGTTCAGCACTTGAAGTTGCTATTCATGGCTGCGATGACACATATTTTATAACTGTTATACATCACTATGAAGGCACTAAAATCTCCTTCTCACTACATTTAGATGTTTATTTATTGTCATCCGAATCTGATAAATATAAATCCTGCGGTAATTTTCGTTTTAATCTCGCATGAATTTTCCTTTCACCGATGGAATAGACGTGAGCTGCTGGACAGTCGTGAATATTAAGAAAATGGCGTTTGCATATTGTCTGAATTGCTTCTTTGATGGTAACCACTCCCGCCTCTCGGTGAATCTGATAGTTCCTAACAAACCACTGTGCGTTTAAAACTATTCTTAAAACTTTATTTTGAAACCTTTGCAGTTTCTTTAGCTGAGTCTCACTGGCACCACCCCATACAGGGCATCCATACATTATCACAGGTCGAATAATAGACGAGTATATTAGCGTTCCACACTTGATTTTAAGATGAGAGTTTTTATTTATTAGAGGATATAGTTGTACGAGTCTTGAATGCGCCTCGTTTACCTTCTTATTGATGTGATATGCCCACGTTAATCTATTGTCTAAGTAGACACCCAGGTATTTTACGGCGTTATCATCTTTGTTCCATGGAATTATTATATTTTTTAAGACAATATTTGGTGGATTATTTTTGCGACGCAAAGAAAATATTTTAGCCTCGGTTTTGTTGGTATTTAGTTCTAAACGCCATTTGCTGAACCACTCGCTAATTATGTCCACACTCTGCTGTAATTGTGTGATTGCCGTGTTGATATCGTAGTTTTGACTAATGATAGCAGTGTCATCTGCGAACATGGCCAATGCTGTGTTTTCCAGTTGGGGAATGTCGTGGACGTAGAAGTTGAATAAAATGGGCCCAAGTATTGATCCTTGCGGCACACCTGCTTTAGCCAATTTTATTTCCGATATTTTAGAGTTTATTACAACGGAGAATTTACGATCCTCTAAAAATGACTTAATAATGCATAACAGGTAACTAGGCAATTTAGTTTCCATGAGTTTATACAAGAGTCCCCTGTGCCACACTGTATCGAACGCTTGCTTGATATCGAGAAATATGGTAGCTGAATAATGTTTTTGTTCAAATCCGCGTTCAATAATTTCTGTAACACGATTAAGTTGGTGAACAGTAGAATGGTGGCTTCTAAACCCAAACTGAAAATTCGGGAAAACTTCATTTTTATTTACATATTCTACCAGACGCGCATAAATTGCCTTTTCAAACACCTTTGATAAGGTCGGAAGTAAACTTATCGGTCGATACCCAGCGATGTCATGAGATTTCTTACCCGGTTTATGAAATAACAAAATATGGGCATATTTCCATTGGTCAGGAAAGTATCCAATCCTTAAACAAGCGTTAAGCACTGCTGTCACGTATACTACTGCCTTCTTTGGTAAATTTTTCAATAAGCAGTTTGGGATTAGATCATGACCTGGTGCTTTTTTTGGTGGTAACTTATTTATAATAGTCTTGATTTCATGTGGTGTTATTGGTGAAATTTCATCTGGATGAAGAGGAAATCTTTCCAGCAGCTCCTTTTCGACGTTGTTGTTGAAGTTTTCGTTCAGAGGGTCTTTGGTAGTAGTAAATGTATTGGCCAAGTGACTCACAAACAATGCGCATTTCTCCTCATCAGATGAGTAAGTTCCGATATTGGTCTTGATGGTGGATATATTATGGTGCTGTTTTAAGATTCGTCTGGTTGCCCTCCACATTGTTGGATCTTGTGGTTCAAGCTCACGGATGTATGTCTGGTAGTTGTTTATTCTATGTTGTTCCAATTCCCTTTGAATTTTGCGTATTAAGTAATTTAAGTGCGATCTCACTGCTGGGTCTCTTGTTTTAATCCACAATCTTCGAGTTCTGTGTTTTTCTTTAATTAATTGCTGTATATTGGTAGGTGGGTTCATAAAGTCAGTTATGCGTCTTGGTTTCTGAATGGTAGTAGCCGCTTCAACTGAGTTCTTAATTATTTTTAATAAAGCATCTATGCTACTATTGATGTCGAATTTGTTGTTTAGTGCAATAGGACAATTTATTTGTTGCTGCAATGTCTGGCTGAACATCTTCCAATCAATTTTTCCATTGATTAGTTTAGGTATTTTATCAGCTATCTTTGGTTGATTATCAAAAGTTAAAATAATCGGCAGATGATCAGAATCTAGTTCGGGCAACACCATCTGACTAATCGGACTTGAGAAGTTCTTATGTAGTATGACATCGAGAATATCTGGTTGGTGGTCTATTCGATAAGGTATGTACGTCGGTTCAGAAGGTGGCGTAATCTGAATACCATATTTAGTTAGTATCTCGTATAGTCTAATACCATCTGGGTTATTTGCTCTACACCCCCAGATTGTATGTTTGCAATTCAGATCTCCTATGAGTAAAGTTGCTATGTTGTCATTAAATAAGTGTTGCAGGTCATTAGCACTAATACGTTTATTTGGTTGTTTATATGCACAGATGACCTTTAATTTTCCTCCATTTCGAAGTTCAATTATTACAGATGTTGTTTCTATATTTTCCATTGTTGTGGTTTCGATATGGTATATAGCAAGATGCTTTTTGGAAATTATTGCAACCCCTCCCGAAGCAGTATTTCCTGGCCTGTCTTTTCGGAAGACATTATATCCCGGTATACTCAGTTTCTGATTTATCAGCAAATGTGTTTCGGTGACACATAAAATATCTACATTATGCCTTTCCAAGAACGCGATAACTATTGATCGTTGTCGAGTAATTCCATTTGCATTCCAGTTTGTGATGATTAGGTTCGAGTAGCTTTTGGTTATTTTATTTGTTGACATTTTGTAATAAAATTGGAATTAACGGAAGAAGGACTTCTTTAATTTTGCTTATATGAGGCATGATGATTTCAATAATTGAGTGTACTATTTGCTCTATGAGTGAACTTGATTCATTGGATTTTTTAGTATTTCCATTGTTGGGATGGCTATTTGCATTATTGAGATGGTTAACTGATTCGTTTCGAATTGCGTCTGCATATTTATAATAAGGAGTGGTGTATCTATCGGCTGAAATGGTTCGTTTGGTTGTTAACTTTTTATAATACTCACAACCCTTGTAGTTTGCAGTGTGCTCTCCTTGGCAATTAACGCATCTGGGTTTTTCATTTTTGGTTTTTGTGCACTGCGAGAAATGGTGATCCCCTAAGCACTTCACACACCTGGGATTTAGTTTGCAGTAGTTTTTCGTATGCGAGTATCGCTGGCAACGAGTGCATTGTGGGATAATTTTACCGGTTCTTCTTGGCTCGACGGATACTTTACAATAATAGAGGTAGTTCAGACTGTAAATTGTTTCTACGTTCTCCTTTTTATTTAATATTACAGCACAAATCGGGATTGGCTGTTTATCTCTATTCTGTAAGCGCGTAACACTTATTACAGGATATTTTTTATCAATCAGTTCTTGCTTTATCTCGTCGTTTGTTATTGAAACTGGAATATTTCGAATAATTACTGAGACTTTGTTGGACGTGTCTGGGTTTTGATATGTGTGATAATTTACATTTTTTTCTTTATCAAAGTAAGTCGTGAGGGAACGAAAGTCATCGATTGTGTTTAAGTTTACTTTGACTTGCGTGCCTTTATTGGTTATTATAAACTCGTCTTTAATATTTGATTTAATATCTTTTATTAATTGTTGATAATTGTGAGCGTCGTGAATAAATATAGGTGGGATTTTTACTGGCTTAACTTCTTGGGTGATCTTTTCAGTTGCCACAAGACTTGGCTCCTTTTGAGGAGGAAGATAATATTTATTTTCTTTTATTAATTTACTGTTATCAAAAACGTAGCGTTTATTCGAATTCTCTGCTGGTGGAGATTGGTTGGGGCGTTTGTAGCTTGTGGCATGGGATTTTTGTGAATTAGGTGATAAGCCGCCTTCGCAGATAACTGTTACTTCTGGATCAATATGCATAATCTTATCTTCTGACATAATTCGATCATTTGTAAAACTCATTCTACTGTTCGATGTATCACTGTTATTTTTACGTTTAAATTTATTTGCGCTTAAATTTGCCGATAATTCCCGCAAGTACGATATTTTTTGGTTTGTAGATAAGTACTATCGCGCACGCCCGCAGGCGTGCGGTATTTGTATTAACTTCAATTCAGATATCGAATGTTGTTAAGCGATCACGGAACAATAATGCAATTATTATTAGTAATCACTTTGTTTAAACACTTCGCGTAAAACTACAACCGTATTGGTTCGCGGTTCACTCGTGTCAAAAATTTTGTAAGAGAGGAAATAGCTTCTAAATTAAAGTAGCTATAAAAAAATTGGTAGTGATTATACAGGGGGTTAAAAAAATATGGATGGATAATTTATTGTGACAAAGTTTTTCAACACCCTGTAATTTTCGAAATTAGGGTTTATTCAACAAAAAGCTGTAGTTTACTGGTACAAACGCATGACCAAAAAATAAATAAAATTTATTACGATTTTTCGACTTATTTGAAAAAATTTTAAGAAGCCAATCATTTTTAAAGCTCTCTAGCGGATAAAGTTAGCAACTTTGTATATAGGTAGGTTGAGTTAAATCATCATATTTTGGGCCTAGGAACTCGTGGTCTTCCGTTGTACGTGTATTTCAAAAACACCCCGAATACTTCTACGAATATGAATGCTTATGTCGTAAACAATTACCACAGTGATCAATTTTATTTCACCTTATTGATATGTTAATATTGGTAACACACACTTTCTTGGTAAAGTTTGTTGCGGTAGAAAAGGCCATTAACTAAAGTATGAAAATAGACAAAAGAGCTAACCATGTGTTGTATCAGTTATTTTTTAGTACAGTGGAATAAAGCTACTTATTTCGGATTCATTTTCAGTCAAATTAGAATTATAAATAAATGCCGTAAAATCATAACATATTATTTAGTGTGAATTTTTGACGACATTGAAAAACATTAATATTATAGAACACATTGGCCTTTTATTTTTAATCGGAAGACTATAGGAAATTTTCGAGGTCGGCATTTTTTTACAGATATTCCATGTGCGTCATATTTCTAAAACTTAATTAGACAAGAAAAACTTCAATAAAAAAAAGGTAGCGATTAGGTGTTTTTTGTTTTCAAAGAACAACATATGGTATCGAAGTCGAATCAAATAATAATAATAATAATAATAATAAAGTATTTATTTTGGTGGGAGATACATGTTATGCACAACATAATTGGCAAAAATATTTAGCCTATTCACACCAAAATCACAAGGTTCAGTTCAGTTACACTGTTTTTCAACTGAACCTTGAAATTATAGATAAGCAGTTATATGCAACTAATGCCTACATTAACTAAGAAAAAAAAAGTAAATTCTAAATAAAATGTTAACTAGCAAAGCCGTATGAATACGAACAACCAGCTGTATTATATTAGCAGACATCATGTTACAAATTCTTTGCTAAAAGATATTTAAAGTAATGTTTTCTAAAGGCAGTAGTAGATAATTCTTTTAACGAATATGGTATTTCATTGTATATATTGCTGATGTTATATTGAAACGAGCGTTGAAAGAGAGCAGTTTTATGCTGTGGCGGTGTAATAAGACCCTTGTGTCTTAAGTTTAAATTATGTACATCCGTTCGGAATTGTATTTTATTATACAGGTAAGGTGGTTTTTGATTAATAATTATTTTATTATATAATGAAGCTGTATGTAGTAGGCGTCTGTTGTGCATGTTAAGCCATTTAGCGTCTATTAATTTATGTGAAATGTGATCAAATTTGCGAATACAATAAATAAATCTTAAGCAAGCGTTTTGAACTCTCTGTACCCTTCCAGCTGAATCATAGTCTAAGCAAGGTGAGTATATCTCTGAGCAGTATGAGAACTGGGAGAGCACTAGAGCATCACACAGCATTTTCTTTTGATCTTTAGTTAGATACAATCTATGTGGATACAAAAGCTTTAGATTCAGGTATGCTTTTTGTATACATTTGTTTATATGAGTCCTGTATCTGAAACTATTGTCTATGACAAGGCCCAAGTTTTTGGCATTTTCTTTTAGTGGTATTACTGACCCATTGATTGTAATTTGAACTGTAGATTTTACATTTTCGCAGTCAACTTTTCTGCCAAACAGAAGAACACAGGATTTCGACGGGTTTAAAAGTAAACAATGTTTGGTTGACAAATCAAATATTTTATTTAAGTCACTAGAGATGTCTTTCATCCCCTGATCAAACCCGGATGGTAGAAATGAGCAATAAATCTGCGTATCATCAGCATACATATGCATTTTACTATGTTCAACAAATTCAGAAAATTTTGAAGTATATACAGTATACAGTAGTGGGCCAAGAATCGAACCTTGAGGCACGCCTTGTAATATGGTTCGTGCTGAGGAAAGATTTCCGTCCACATTTACACTTTGAGTTCTTTTATAAAAGTAACTTTTAAATAAATCTATTGCATTTAGAGAAAAACCCACGTACTGAAGTATTGCAAACAACAGATCGTGGTTAATCGTGTCGAATGCTTTGCTATAATCCAATAGGGTAAGTACTGTCAATCTTCCAGTGTCAGTTGCCTTAAGGATATCATCTGTAACAGTCATCAGCGCAGTGGTGCAGCTATAAGCAGGTCGAAATCCCGACTGTATATCTGATAGCAGGTTATTTGTATTTAGGTAGTACATTATTTGACTGTTCATAATTTTTTCGAGAATTTTAGAGAAGGTAGGTAAAATGCTTATAGGTCTAAGATCAGAATATTCTGCCGGATCACTAGTTTTAGGTTTCGGAGTTACAATAGCGTGCTTCCAGATGTCAGGGTAAACGCTTTCTGTTAGACAGAAGTTAATTATGTGTGTGATATATTTATGTATATGCGGACAACACGCAGCTATCATTTTGATATTAATTCCGTCTGCACCTATCGCGTTACTTCTGATATTACCAATATAGCGACCGACTTCATCTTCAGAAACAGATACAAAAGAAAATTTGACAGCACCTTCCCTTCTCAAGTTATTTAAATAAAATTCTTTTACAGTTTCATCTACTTGCAATTTAGAAACACTATCAATAAAAAAGTTATTAATTCGATTTGGGTCAGACATAGTTGTGGGAATTTTAAATGTTGGTGAGTTCTTAACATTTAAATGATTAAATTCTTTCCAACATTGTTTTGTTGAACAATTTTTTATTTTATATGCAAAGTACGCCTTTTTTTCATTTATAATACTAGCGCTTGTCAGATTCCTTAATGATTTATAATATTCCCAATGAACATTACTTTTCGACTTTTTAAATCTTAGTTTTGCCTTGTCCCTTAATTTCATCATGAGTTTTACGTTTTCAGTGAGCCAAGGCATATATGGTTTTGTTGTTTTGACGGTTTTCCAAGGGGCATGTTTATCAAACAATTTAATTAAGTTGCTATTTAGTATGTCAATTTTTGCATTAATATCATTTACGTAATATATTTGTTGTAACGGCAATAGCTTAAAGTCATTTATAAAATCATTTAAATTAAAGTGTTTGAAATCTCGATAGGTTCTGACAACAGGGGTTTTCTTAGGTACCTCTGCAGCGATAGTACAATATATGAGTTCGTGATCAGATTCATTATTAACCTCCACCCCCGAATATTTAACCAGAGAGGGATCAGAAGATAAAATGACATCAATGAGAGATTCGGAATCTAGAGTAATTCTAGTTGGCTCTGAAATATGTTGACTTAAATTAAGACATTCCAAGAATTCAGTAAAATACTTAGTGTGTGGATTTGATTTTGCTAGTAAATTAATATTTATGTCCCCCATGCAAAATATTTTTTCCGAAACAGTTGTACACAATGTAAATGATGTTTCAAGTTCATCCACAAATGTTTTATAATTTGTAGATGGTGGTCTGTAGATTACACCAAAGACATATGTTTCAAATTTGTTTTTAACCGTAAACCATAATTGTTCAATGTTATTACTTGTATTGATTATTTTGTATTTCAGAGAGTTTCTTATGTAAACCGCTACTCCGCCACCCCGACTATTTCGATCTTGCCGTATCAAATCATAATCGTGAATTGAAAGACTTTGGTTACTTATGTTTGGTGAAAGCCACGTTTCTGATAAAGAAAATATTCTGATAAAGAAAATATAATCGTATTTTATTTCTGCTCGTATTCCCATTTGCTTTCGTTGGGTGCTTATTGAGAAACAGCAAGTAAAATAAAATATTTCGTTGTCTAAAAAATACAATTTGACGCTTCTATATTAAAAAGAAAAAATTACCATTTTTGGCTTCCTCGCAACGCCGTACGCTTTCATAAAATACCGATTGGGCCAAAATTGGGTTGCGCAATGGGTATTGACGGTTTTTAGAGTGTTATTATAGATATAGTAATGCAGCGACCAAGGTCAAAAACATTTTTATTGCACATATAATGCAGTTTTACAACAATAATTATGTTTTGAAAATAATGTCTTTTAAATGGCCACCACGTTTTTCTAAACTTCTTCGTGTAATGTTCAATGCTACTGCTTGACGCATTGACGCAATTTTGTTGTGGGTTAGAAGGTTTCATGATCACGGAAGTGTACGAAGTGAATATGTCGGTTCTGTAAAAACTGTGCGTACACCAGAGAACGTAGAACGAGTACGGCAAGCTGTAGTAAGGAGTCCAACTCGTTCAGCAAGGCGTCAAGCAGTAGCATTGAATATTACACGAAGAGGTTTAGAAAAACGTGGTGGCCATTTAAAAGGCATTATTTTCAAAAAATATTTTTTGTTGTAAAACAATAAAAATATGTTTTTGACCTTGGTCGCTTCATTAGTAAATCCATAATAACACTCTAAAAACCGTCAATACCTATTGCGCCACCCTGTATAACAGCAGTAAGATAACATGAACAAGAAAATAACACGTATTGCTTGACTAAGAAGGAGATAAACATAGCAGCAAATATTCGAGTAGACTTGACGCTCATTTAAATGATGACATGTCAACTGAACATGCCTACTAAAAATTTCTTTTATGGTCATCTCTTTCTTACTCAAGCATTGTTTTTTGTTGTTCATGTTATCTCATTGCTGGTATACAGAATGCGGCAGGCTGCTAGGACTGTTGCAAAAGCAAGGAGAATATGGATGTGGCCGTCGTGGTGTTTAACAAACGAACAATCAATGTACGATAGCGGTAAGTTGTTAGGATCATTATAAATACGAGGTATATATTCGATTTTAAAATTCTTTAAATACAATTACGGCCACATGTAAAGCCCCTTGCTTTTGCTATGGTCCTAGTGGCCTGCCGAAATCTGTATATCATGTGAGCAAATGAAAACGAAGTCAAGCTTGGCTTTGGAAAAATAAGTCATGTGCTGTATTACTTCTGATTTTTAGTTTAAATATGACAGGTATTATAATATCAGAAATGTCAAGTTGTTTAAATTATCGAATTTTAAATTACACATGTTTAATCAAGAACAAAAGGTTTTTATAATCGAAATGATTGATGTTTCAGATCTAACATTGTTTACGTGCTGGTTTTTATGTTAATTTTGAAATAAAATGTTGACGTAACAGTCGGTGACAGTTATGCAAAGTTTTAGGTTATGTATGTGTATTTCATTCTAGAATATCAACATAATGTGAATTAATAATCGACATATGTTTCAATTTTCAAAGCCAAGCTTGATTTCGTTTTCATTTGCTCACATGTTAGTTTCACAACTAAAGGTAGTTACCTCTCGTAAAACGCTTATCCTTTGATTTCAGCTTCCTCTGTGTTATGGCATTATCTTCTAAATCTTTCTGTACTATAACCCACCAGCTTTTTCTTGACCAACTTCTTCTGACTCCTTCAAAATTTTCCAGGCTATATTCTTCACATCTCTCGAGTCCTCAATTCGTCTGAGATCTCCTAGCCATTGTATTCTACGTAGTTTGACTACTTCTGTTACTGGTATATTCTTGTATCTCTCATATAGTTTTGCATTTGTTTTCCTTTCCCAACCTTGTTCCGTCTTTTTCCCGCACAGAATTTTTCTGATTATTCTTTTTTCCCACACTGCTACTTGTTCTGTTTTGTTTAAAATGTACGACTCGCCTCCATACAGTCTTCTTCTTCACTTTTTTTATCTCCTCCTCTGCTGGATTTAGAACTTTTTCAAAATGTCCCTTCCATAATTTTAGCTGCTCATTTTCTTCCCCTATCAGACTTCGTTCTTTATTTTTGTAATATACTGGCGTTGGCTTTAGCTCGCCCTTCTCTTTTTTTGTATTTTTGTATGCTCTCCGCAGCTCTTTGTGTGTAAACTATTTTTCTGCCCTTGTGCAGTCGTTTTGTATTTCTGCGTGTTTGTTTTGTTTTTCATCTTTATTCTAAGTACGCTACTCTATCTTCTTCATTTTGTGTCTGCAGCATCTTTAGTCTGAGAGTCTTCTTTTTCTCTATTACTACTATGGATTTGTTATTCATCCATTCATCATTTTTTTCTCTCCTCAGGAACGGTAAACTTTATGCTAGTGCCTCTTTTATAATTGTTTCTAGGCCTTCTATACAGTTTATTGATTTCACTTTTCTTTCTCTACTGATATTGTGTATAGATTTTCTGTAATTCCTCGCAACTCATTTGTTTTGTAATTCTTCTATTTTGTATCCCTTAGTTAAACTCTTTTATTTTTTATTTTTCTGTTTCTCGTCTCTCTTCATTTTCAGTCTTACCAGGAAGTGGTAGGAGTTGATGTCCGCTCCTCGGTAGGATCTTACGTTGGGTATCAAACGCCCATATTGGTTTTGTATTAAGACGTGCCTTATTTGGTTGGTGTAATACTTTGCTTGGTGTAGCCACGTACCTTTATATAATTCCTTTCTCGTAAAGAATGTACTCGTAATATTTATCTTATGTTCTATTGCAAATATAATTATTCTTATCCCATTGTCATCAGATCCCAGATTTGTCCTCCTGTTACATTTATATATATTCATTCCCCACCTGAGCGTTTAGATCTCTCATGATTATTTTAATCTCTTGTTTTGGAAGTCTCTGGTGGTATATGTTTTCCAATTTTTCGTAGAACTCATCCTTTTCTTCCTCTAATTTTACGTTGGTTGGTGCATGTACCTTAATTATAGCAACATCTTTGAACTTGCCTTTCATTCTAATATAGCACAATCGGCCGGAGGCTGGTACAAAGTCTTTTATTGCTCTTTTAGGTTTTTATTTACTAGGAAGCCTTCTTCTTTCGTTTCCATTTGTGAGCATTATATAATGTGTAATATACAAAAAATGCCTATGTATAGCTACTTACAATATAAAAACCATGAGAACAGAAGAACATTTAACTGAACTTGAAGAAGAGTTGAAAAATATTAAATGGCACATCATTGATCTCTGCGAAACACGCCTGTCAGAAGAAGAAATAAGCACTCGCAAGTCAGGATATATTCTTTATCAGAATAACTCCACTGCTGATTATCATTTAGGAGGTGTCTCCTTTTTAATCCACAAAAATAGTAAACACAACGTAACTAAATATCAAGCAATTTTTGATCGCATCATATCCATCAACCTGAAAGTAAGCAAGAAACATAACCTATAAATAATACATATATTACAATGACCTGCCCGTCTGTTTGTTATTATTTTGGTACAAAATTAATAAGTTAAATTAGGGCAAATCACCACACAATTCTCACGTTGATTTTTATACTGTGCCCACTTTGCATGTCAGTAGTTTAAGGCCAGTTAAAATGAAATGTATTAGCTAATGTTCAAAATAAAATGGTTCTTACCATTTTATTCAACTGCAATATTATTTAAGCTAGCTCTCGGCAAACACAAAACTGCTTATCTCATATTCACAAATTAGTAATTCATTTTAGATTATTTGTCCTTGAGTAGCTCATATACACGATTCTGATAAAATGTGATGAAGTGCAGATCTCTGGCTTCCGATGCTTAATTGTGCTGGAATCGAAGTTCTAAAATTTCAGTTGTCGGCTGCCGGTCTTCAGTCGCAGATGAGATTGGAAAATGTTTAATTTTATCGTTGCGTAAAATGCCACAAACACTTCCACTGGTGCACAGTGATGTGTACAATAAAATGCAACACTTTTTATAACTGGTAAACACTTTTTATTTGCAAAAATATTAATTTTAAGAGAGCACAATTTCGCTCAAACTGTCTTAACTTATAATTTCAATTGTTCTCTTTTTTTTACTTTACAAAAAATCGCATCGCGTTGCTGTTACCGCGATAATTTTTGTTAATTAGAAATTAGTTTAGCAAAATACATAAATGGAGTAAAGTTTGATTACATAAATTTTAAATTAACATTTTCTTAAATCTAAAAAAAATCGTCCTTTGCTTATAACTATCATTATTCCTTCCGTTACGCACACAAACGTTTTAAAATCACTGATCTGCTTTTTCACTTTGTCTTATTAATGTACTGGAAACTGAGTTCAAATTTACACATGTTGCTTGCTTTCTTTCTTTTCCGTTGCCTAATTTCGGGATTGCTCTTTGCAATTTTCTATTATCCTTTATTCCGATCTCATTTAACTTTCACATTGCTTGCATTCACTGACCTGTACTTTTATTATTAATTACGCTCATTTCGTCTGCACATCAGCAAACCTTTTGTGTTAAATAATTTTGTTTGGCCTGGCGTTAAATATGCACAAACATATTTTATTTAATTATATTACTTTATTCAAACTCTCTGAAATATGTTTTGCTTATGCGTGCCTTTATCTGTTTAATTACTACTTCTCGCATCTCATTACCAATGCTTTTAATACTTTTATTATTGTTTTAAGTTGCAATTTCATAAAATATCTTAACTCTGTGCTTTATTAACTTGCTAAAATATCTTGCACTGCAAACAGAGCCAAGTTGTAGGCTTAAAACCATCTCAATATATGCATCAACAAGTTCTTCGGAAGAGGATGAGGCCGAAAAACTTTACGAAAATATTTAAAAGATAAGAAAATCCGAAAAAGCTAAATATATTATACTCACTTCAACGCCAAAATTCGACTCCGAGTTCAAGGAGAACAAGAAAACATAGGATATTCGCATTAGGCGAGATAAACAGTAGAGGAGAAATGTTGCTAAATTTCCTGACCAAACGAAATGTATACTGCCTGAACACCTTTTTCCAAAAACCAAAACACAGAAAATGGACATGGGGAAGTGCCGACAAGATAACTAGGAACGAAATAGATTATATACTATCAAATGTAAAATTTGTCTGTACTGATGTTTCAGTATTAAACAAAATCCACACAGGCCGTGACCCCAGATTTGTAAGAGCCAAATTTAACATCGATATACAAAAGGAAAAAAGTAAACTTTTTAAATCAACTCGATTGTCAACCAACCAAGAGTTAGAAACGAGCTTAAAAGACTATTAGAACCTAACGACCAATTAAAGATCCTAAATATCAACCAATTGACACAAAAAATCACAGGTATTATAACGAGCAATAAGAAAATTTTCACGAGGAAAAAGAAACAAGAAAAATGTAATCACCCAATCAACACTAATGCTTATCCAACAAAGAAGAAATACCAACAGAGAGACGTATGAATACAAAGAACTTAAAAAAACCATTATAAGAAAAATAAGAAGGGACACAAGAAACGACAATACCAAATTAATACAGGATAGCATTGAAAGAAACGCTAATATGAAAATACTACGATCAAAGTTATTAAGGAGAAAAACAATGATAACAAAAATAAAAGATAAGCAAGGGAAAGTAGTAACGAACAGAGAACAGATTGCGAAAGAGATACAAGATTTCTACATAACACTATACTCGTCAGTATCACCAAATCCAAGTACGAGAGGTAATATCATAAACGTTGGTTCACAGGATATCCCAGAAATTACAAACGAAGAAATCAGAAAAGCCCTAAAACAGATGAAGACTGGTAGGTGCCCGGGTGAAGATCCCATCACCACTGAAATGCTGAAATTTGGAGAACATACTCTGGAAAAATCTTTGACGAGCCTTTTCAATAAATGCCTGATTCCTGGCAGAAAGCCGAAGTAATTTTGATCTTTAAAAAAGGTGACATAAGTAACATAGAGAACTATAGACTTATAAGTTTGCTGTCCCACCTGTACAAACTGTTCACAAAAATTATCACTAATTTAAATTTGACTTAGACCAACCTCTGGAACAGGCTGGATTTCGAAAAGGGTTCAGTACCACTGAAAAAACTTCGGAGTATAATATACCAATACACTTTGCTTTCATTGATTTTCAGAAAGCATTCGGCACGGTTGGGATTTGGCACACCTTAAAGTCCATGAATAGTGCCCGAATCGATTCTAGATGCACTGCAATCATTGAAAACATCTATCAAAATGCTTATTTACATGTGAAACTAGATGAAACCACAAAGACTAGCCATATAAAAGCGGAAAGAGGCATACGACAAGGAGACACAATGTCACCCAAACTCTTCACCCTGGCGCTTGAAGAGATAGAAGATAGAGGTATTAAGATTCATGGAACTTAATGAAAGAGCTAAGCGAGTAGGACTGCAAATGAACTTATTAAAAACAAAAATAATGAGCCAGGAAAACATACGAATATTAATAGACAACCATAATATGGAAAACGTCACTGAGTACAACTATCTAGAACATATTGTAACACTCCAAAAGAACTATCACTCTCAAGAGATTACTAAACGGATAAAACTCTCTTGGGCTGCTTTTGGAAAACTATCAAACATTCTTCAAATCAACACAATACCGATAAATATAGAAAGAAAGGTCTTTGACACATGAATTTTACCGGTCACCACTTACGGGCTAGATATAGCAGCTCTAACAGTAAAAATGCTAATAATTGGATAATAATGCACAGGTCTATAGAACGAGCAATGATCGGGATTTCCCTAAGAGACAGAATTAGAAACGATTATATCTGAAAGAGAACGGGAGTCACTGACGTAGTCGAAAGAATAGCTGCACTGAAATGGCAATGGTTGGGACACGTTGTGAGGCAGAAAGATCAACGTTGGTCCACAAAAATTCTCCAATTGCGCCCAAGGGAGACCAAGAGAAGCAGAGGCAGACCACAACTACGATGGGTGGATCGTATCAAACAGGCAGCTGGAAATCTCTAGCATTAAAAATCTCAGAATAGACGTGAATGGAAGAAATTCGGAAAGCCCTATGTCCATGAGTGCAGGACCGCGCCAGCATCAATGGCCGCCTGTGTGCAGAGCCAAATTTGCCGCCCCAAAATTTACATTTTTGTTGTAAAATATAAATTTTATGTAGTACATACCTAGTTTAACTGTAACAAATCAAATTAATTTAAGTGAAAAACATAAATTTAAAAAAAGTTTTATTAACAATAAAATTTACAAAAAAAATAGTGGAATAAAATTAATAAAAAAACAACAAAATTTTAGAAAATTATAAAAAAGCAACTTTCCTAACATTTTTCTCCGCAAATTCTTTAATTACTAATTCTAAATCGATGGAATCCATCGTGTCGCTTTCTATTGTTATTATAGACAGATTATTTAATCTGTTTTGTGACATTGTGGATCGCATATAATTTTTAATAATTTTTAGTTCGGAGAAAGATCTCTCACCAGACGCAACTGAAACTGGTAACGTGAGTAATATTCTAAGAGCTATTGACATATTTGGAAATGATGCTATGAGCTGATTTTCAAAAATATATTCAAGAATGGACTGGGGCTCTAACTGATGCTTTTCAGCTGAAGTAGGTTTAAGATGTAATTTTAAAGATTTTATCTCTTCAAATATTCTATTCCATCTACATCTGATTCCTTTCTAGAATCATCAGCTAGATGAAGATGTAAATCTTTACAACATTGTAATAGCTCGTTTTCCTTTAAATCAAACATATTATAGAGAAATCCAAACATAGTATCATATCTTGTTATTCCCTCAAATCTGTCTCTTAAGACGATAAAGTTTGATCTAATATATTAAAATAAACGTTAACTTTATAATAATTTTTTGGATCAATAATTGGTTCATCACTGTGTTCATAATCAAATTGTCTGGGTTTTCTTCGTGGTCTAATAGACTGAACAGCAGAGAAATTAGGTTCAATACCGAGTTCATCCGCAAGTGTATTAGCGTCAGTAAGAACATTATTGAATTCTTCATCTGATCGAAGAGCTAAGAAAAAATCTAACAAATTTTTAAAATGCTCTAAGCAAGTTTTTATATTTATAGTAGGATTTTGCATCATCCTGCTCAAAACATTAATTTTGATTAAAATATTGTACCAAATAATTGTTGAGCACAAACATTTATAACTCTGAATTTGTAATGCCAAAGATTTGGCTTGATGTGAAGCACTGTGGTCTTGTACGGATAAACGATCTTCAATTACTTCTACCAATGCATCATATATTTGCCCAATTTGGTAACGCAGGGGCTTCACAGCGTCTATTCTACTAGACCACCGTGTATCACTAAGTGGTTTTAAATTTAAATTTGTTGTGTGTTTTTTCAGAATTGACCATCTTTTTACCGACGCAGAAAAAAAAATTCTTGAACTATATCAAAATAACCAGAAGTCTCAAAAGAAACTTTAGCAGCATCGTTCACTACTAAATTTAATGTATGGGCTGTGCACGGCACAAAAAATGCTCGCCGATTTATTTCTAAATTTTTTTTTTTGCAAACCATTATGTTTGCCGCGCATATTTGCCCCATTATCGTACCCTTGGCCCTTGTCGTAAATATTTAAATTCAACTTTGAAAGTAAATTCATTAAAAATTCACTTAAACCCACTCCAGTTGAATCATTAATAGGACAAAATTCTATAAAATGCTCGCGTATTTCAATTTTTTTTTGAGGACTCATTCAACATTGTAAATCTAAAAATTATAGTCATTTGTTCGATATGAATAATATCCGGTGTACAGTCAAGAATGATAGAATAGTATTTACACTTTATAATTAAATCCAAAATATTATTTCTAATTTTGTTACCAATGACATCTATTATTTCATTCTGAATTTTGTCCCCTAAATAATTTACCATTCGTGTTTCATCTTTTGTGACTTTTGAGTCCGAAGCACATGTTCTGACATAACAGAATCAAATTTTGAGATCATCTCAACAGCTTTTAGAAAATTACCGTTATTGCTTTCAAATAATTTATTAGATTGCCCGCGTAAAGCAAGACACTGACGTGACAAATATTGTATTATTAAAATTATTCTCTCAATCACAGCATGCCAGTGCTTTGCTTCTCCATTCAACAAACGTAGTTGCGTCTGGTTTACAGTTTGTTCTTTTGATAACAATTTTATAAGTTCTAACTGATTTTTAACATTTGCATTGAGAGTATCACTTTTTTCGTGCCTTGAAATCAATAGTGACAAATGCTGCCAGTCAGAAACACCTTCCTTTTGCGAAAAATTGTTTTTAATTTTGCCAAATATGGTACAACAAAAGCAATAAACTGCATTATTTTTTATTGAATAAACTAACCACGGTCTATTAATTTCTTCTCCATTTGGAAGAGAACGGTAGAAATATTTTTTCGAAAACCTTCGACCATTTTCATTAGTTGGGAAATTAAATTGCGTAACCTGAACAGGCCCTCTTTCTACTAAAATGTTTGTTAATGTTGTTGATATTATCTCAGGCCACTCTCCAGGATCATCTGAGGTTGCTGTGCCCTGCTGCGACTGCTGTGAATCTGATGAGCAGCCAAATTTCTTTAGTTCAGAAAGCCTTGATGAGGATGACGTGCTAGCTTTTTCAGCGTCACCAACTTCTCTTCTCTCTGGTTTTGGAGACTCCGAGTCAGATGAAGTCACCTTCTCTTCCCCAGATTCGGAATCTTTCCTCATAATTTCCATTTCGACTTCTTGGACGCACGGCTCATTAAGTGGCCCGGAAAGAGAACTAGAGCTTGATTCTAATGCTTCCGCTGACACATTTTCTAGCTTCAAATATTTTTCTAAAGTATTGGCCAGTTTTTTCTTTTCTTCTTTTTTTTGTAGACTTTGTTTTCGATACTGAAAACCCGACAGCCTTTTCGTTTTTCTGTTCTAGAAAAAGTATAACAATTTTATTACTTAATACAATTAAGAATATGTAGGTAACTATCTGTGTATTGATTGATATATGATTGATATGTATGTAGGTACTTACCATATTTATAACTTTTCTTCAAAACACAATCACTAACAAAATGAATTTTCTCGACTCGATCTTCTCTGCAGCCAATTCAAAAATTAAATGACCAAATAATTATCATTGCACCCATATTACCACAGCATTAATGTAAGCATGATATAATATTATATTTCTTAAAATCAGCTTTAAACAATTAGGTACTTACCGACAAAAGCGATCGCCGACACCTCGATCAAAAATAATATAAATACCTACTTCATAAATACGATATGTTTCACAGTCAATAAAAGCCGCCAGCCGCCAGCCGCCAGTTTTCTGAAAAGTCAGGTTTTGTTGCTTCTGATAAATATCCGGCTTTTTTGTAATCATTGCATAAAGATGCATGGAAAGCGTTCCTTCATGTTGGCTTCGTTTAACAATTAGCCGCCACGGAATAAAAACTAACTTCGAGAATTTATATAAACAATAATCCATGTAACCATATTATCAGGTGTTCATTTACACAATACACATTTTTTATACCTATATAGGTACATATTTTTGAACTTCTAAAATTTGTAAAGTAAAAAAAATTGTACATTTTTTTTTGTAATTTGTATATAATTTTTAAACCTTTTTGGCCGCCCCTGAATTTGGCCGCCCGTGTGCGGTGCACACATTGCACACTGGCTTGGCGCGGCCCTGCATGAGTGGGCCAATAAAGGCTAAGAAAGAAGAACAATAGAAGATATAATCTGCTATTGGAACTATGTCATTTCCTTGTAGATGGGATTCTTGGAGACCTAATGCCTCTAGTTTATATTTTTGGGCTATGCAATTAGACATTTCACTGTCCCTTCTTCATAGATTCCTTGTAGATGCAATGTTCTTAGTGTCATCCGATTTTTTGTCATGGTGCTCATTCTTTATCTACTTTTTAAATCCGATCCTCCTTTCTGTTTTTTGCTTTTCATTATGTCAGACACGCGTCCTTTATCAACTGTTACTTTAGGCCTTCTTCTTGTTGATTTAATTTTTAGATTATCTATCTTCTTTTGCCAGTGTTCTGTTTTCGTATCGTTTGTTTTTCTTTCTGATAATTATTTTAGCCGTTCCGGTGTGTACGTCACTCTTTTTACTTTTCTGTATACTTTTATTTCTAGAGTTTCTAGTTCTTAATGCAGGAGTTTACTTTCGTGGTCGCTTTGTTTTTCTCACCTATTTAATTCCTTCATAGTTCTCCCAGTAGTTTTACGTTTTTCTCTAATTATTTTACCGATAGAGACTCCCAATGTGTTTCTTTGAAGTTCTGATGAAATCTCACTGTACTCTTTCTGGATTGCTTGCATTAGCTCTGTAATAACTTTTCCTTCCCTTTCTGTAGATTTTCGATTTAATTTTCTGCCGTATATCACTGATTCCACCTTTGCATTGTTTAGTTCGCTAGAGTTGGCCCTGACATAATTATGAACCAGCTGTTTTCTCGTGTTGTCACTTTACACGCGATACTACTTCGCAAGTTCGCACAGAGTTTCGAAAATACCGCCTTTAATGCAATTTTTGGGGGTGAATATCTTTCACATTAATTATACACTAGTTCTCTTCTGGCCGTTTCTCTAGTTAGCTTTCTATATTAACGTTTTAATTTGTTCCGCGAGTCGGGACGGCGTATTTTGCAGTAGTCTGACGTAGTTTACAAGTTCGAAGCAAATATGACAAATAATATAATATCTTGTTGTTGCTTCGGCTTTATTCTCCTCTATTAAAAAAAGTTTTTCTTTGTTTCTAAATTTAAGGAATTTAGAAAGCAGAGAGGCTCATGAACTTTAAAAGTTAAGTGTATTTTTAACGCATTTCATTTGGTAATGTACTACATTTCTACATTCAAAATCGTTTGGAAATGTGGTACATTTCTGCATTAGCAACACTTTTCTGCATAGCAACTGCAATTTGTTTTACCTTTAGCAGTACTGAAGTGTACTGTTGTGACACTGTAAGTCTATGTCAAATTGGAGATTAGCAGGTTGGGTTTTGTGTCAGTTTTGACACAGACTGATGCAAAACCTAACCTGCTAACCTAGAATTTGACATAGACTTACAGTGTCACCAACAGTACACTTCAGTACTGCCAAACGCATATCAACTGTAGACTGTAGCTGCTTATTGTGCTTTAGTACATAGAAACGAGTTCTGCTCAGCTTGACTAAGTTTTGACATTTAGTGTCACTTTTATGTAAAAACGTAATATTTTACATTTCTTATGAAATGCGATAAAATAGTATACGCAGCACATTAGAAAAGTGATTTTACTGAACTCGTATGGCCGTTTAAGTACTCGCTAATGATCGTACTCGAACCAGCCATACCTGTTCAGTAAAACATCACTTTTCTAAACTTGTTGCGTAATATACTATTTCTACACTGTTTAGTTTATAGAAGTTTAGAGGTTGCGCTGAGTGCTTTATTTTTTAAAGACATTGTGCAGTTAAAGAATTTGCTGCCAGAAACGTCTAATCTGAACGTCCAGTAGCCTGTTATTTTATTAGAAAATAGTTATTTAATAAACAAGTATGGTAATGAGAGCGATTAATAGTCGAGACATCGATGGCGATCGCGCGTTAATTGTAGAGATGATTAATCACCGAATAACATACGGGTTAGTTACAATATTTTTCCGTTGATCGTATATTATTAATATGAAGAAAATCTAATTTTATTCGATGAAAAGAATTTGACACTTAAAGTTTTGACATTAATGGTACCGGGTGACCATAAATGGTTGTAATTTTTTTTCTTAGGATGGCACTGTTTATGTTGGTGGTATCTACTGTTAGTCTATGTCAAATTAGAGGTTAGCAGGTTAGATTTTGCATCAGTTTAGACACAAACTGACGCAAAACTTAATCTGCTAACCTCGAATTTGACATAGACTTACAGTGCCACTAACATAAACAGATTTTTAAAAATCGTTCATTAATAAAATATCATTCATTAATAAAAGTTACAAAAGTTTTAAAGCTATAACTAGAGGAAATATTTTAAAGAAGGATCCTTTCATGTCCATGAAAAAGTAAGTAGTTAGATAGATACATATCCTTATTTATATAATACCAATTTCATATAGAGTGGAAATGCTGAATTAATAGATGATTTATTTCTACAACTTTTTAGTTTAAAAAATTACAAACTTTCAAATATTTACATTCACATTTCAAGCAAAATTACTTAAATACGTAGCTCTAACAATTTGAAATATAGTGAACATACATTTGGGAAAATAGATTTTTTAAATGACAGAACTGTGAAATTTAGATTCTGAAACGAATATAATGTGTAATGGTTTTCAGTATAATGGTTTAATATAAAATTAAAAAGGTTAAATGAATACAGTATTAAATTACAAAGATGAATTTGAGTATTAGAAGGATATCGAAATTATTTTAATGTATTTGGTAAAGAAATGAAATAGAATTTAAATTCAATTGAATGATGCTATATAAGAAACAGTAAGATTTTAACATAATTTAATTATTATCTGAAATAAAGTGGAGGATTAATGACAAATACCTATTCAAGATATATTATTCAACATAGTTTGTGTTAGATAAATATGATACATATTATATACAGTGTTGTATGCTAAACAATATCACTAAGGGGATAATAATATTTATCAGTATATAAAATAATTTGGTAGAAAAAACAGGTCATACCTAAATTTATCAAATAAACCCTTTATACAAAGTAAAATTTTAAAAGATTTAAAGATGTGAAGATGGTAAGGAGAAAGAAAATGGATGTGGTGAGAATGCTCTATGTAATACAGTTAGAATCTACAAAAGAAATTTCTGGAATTAGATGCCGAAGTGAGTTTATTGTCAATCATTTACATCATATGAATTAGATGGCAGGGAATGGTTTTTCTGGAAGTGGTTTACATCGAGTTTGTTAGCAGAGTGAGCATCTTATGGTGTGGATAGAAGGTTGTTCATCTACTGGAGTTCTAATTCGCCAAGCTTGTTATTGAAGTGACATCTTGTAACTTGTATCTAGTCGACGTTCGTGAAGGTCGTAGGTAGCTTGAGAATTTTGGAAGGAAGACGTGGAAGGCGTTTGCTGCAGTTTTCTTAGGGAAAGCTGGTAGGTGGGTGGAAGTTTGTGCGTTTCCTGGTGTTTGGTTGAGTTTGTACTGGGATTTGTTTGGACGTTGTCAGATCTCTGTGAGACTACTGGATGCGTTTGGCTTGGTAAAGGAGAGTATCGAGGTCCATGGACAGGTGACAGACTACAGGTATTTATGTAAAAATACTGAAAGACGAATATAGGAAGAGTGAAGTGAGGTAGTTTTAGAGGGGAGTGCTTCCTATTTGATATTTGTTGAATGACAAGTAATGTGACGAGGGGGCGTGAGATATTGAGAGACGTACAAGTTGTTACGAAATAAAAGAATGAATTTTCAGGAATAAAGCAGTCTAGATTATGAGCTTATCAGACCTGTGTTTTCAGTCAAGAGTAAATGTTTTCTACCGGAGCTAGAGATTTAATAATATTGCTACTCCATAATATATAAAAGGGCAAATGGGTTACTAAAAGTCAATTAAAAAGAGAATTGAATGAAAATAAACTAAAGTATAATAAAAGTCAGACGTAATAGCTAAAGAATAAAAAATGTTGTTATAATATAAAACCATTTACATACATAAAGACCATTATAACAATATACATAAGGGCTCATTTTTATGCTTTTTATATAAACATTGAGTATCTGTGTTGGAGTGAAGTGTGTACATACGTTGGGTTGCAGTCCCAAATACTAGTGAGCTTATGCCGCACCCTGTACAATTATAATGCAAGGTCTTGCCATCACAAATAGTTCTAACACAGGTGGTTTCCTAGTAAACACAATTGTATCACAAAACACATTTAAATATACAGATAATTATATATTAATAGCTTGGAAGCTGGATTCGGTTCAGCCTATTTTATTAGGTATGCACATGATACGTCCTTGATTGCATCGCACAAAGAGGACTCGAACCTTGAAAAACTATGTAACGACATCTTGTCAGATGTATATCCTTCCAATAATCTTTACTTAAATATTGAGAAAAGTTTATTAGATCTTGTAATAAACATAAAAACTGTCCCAATCTATCAATAACCTTAAATAGTAAACCCTTAACGAGTAAAATTACTCAAGTTAAATTTTTAGCTCTACGCTTAGACGAATTCTTACGTTGGGATGTACACTGCGAATATGTTATTTCGACGTTATTGAAAGTCAAAAGCTAAACCGACATTTGAGTTTAATATTGACAAGCACGTACATAGTACAAGCTGTTCTTCAGATTATTTTAAGTCGAAATTTTCTTATAAAGACGTGTACGGAATATTCTTCTTAACATGGAATTTCGGCTTAGACCGCGTAGTATTTGTATATGAACATCCAGCATTTTCTGGCTTAATGTGCCTTGCACCTTGTGAAGTCGAGCAAAAACCCGCGCGATGGTCATGCTCTTTGGTGGCTCGTATTGTTCGAGTATCTTGAGAACGAGGATACTTAGGCAGATTTAGCCGTTTTGCTGTTTGTGCATCCATATTCACTAACGTTTCGCAAGACTTTGCAGCTTGCATCATCAGAGTGAAAGTCGCACTAAGAACCGCAGGTCGGTGTGGAGCTATTTATAGTCCTCCGTGCCAGGCGCGCGGAGTGGCGTAACGCTGGTTGGTCGTCCGAGTGCAACGTAATCCGTGGGGCGTGACCGTATGACGCACAGTTTTTGCTCGACTTCACAAGGTGCAAGGCACATTAAGCCAGAAAATGCTGGGTGTTCATATACAAATACTAAGCGGTCTATGCCGAAATTCCATGTTAAGAAGAATAATTCGAGTAACCGCGAAATCCTCAAACAGTATATGTGTACGGAATAGTTTTGTTAGGAAAATTTTACCCCTTGAAAATCGTGACAGGTAATAATATTTTGCATTTCTAAGAAATAACTATGTATTTCTAATATAAGAAAGAATATTTAATAGTTATTTATGCAGCGATTATCTAAAGTGTCACTTTTTCACATGTGAGAAATCGTCAGAAGTGCAAAAAATAAGTTTTAGTTACGAGTTGTATATATAATTTATTCGACTAGCTACATTTTGGTTGAAAATACCTCTCCATTTATTATTTATCAGAGGAATTTGAATCAGAGTCAAAGAATGATAGTGGTTCTGATTCTATTTACGAAAAAATCTGTAAAAGGCTTTACCCAGAACTTCCCTCTCCCGAATTAGATCAATTTGCAAATTTAAAAAAATGTATCCTGCTAAAGGTTGAACCCACCGCACCTGCATAGGGATCGTAACCGCATCTCCGCAGCGGATGTAACTGCATAGAAATTCCAACTGCGCCATCACGCTTTATAGAAATAGCTGCGGCGCGCGCCTCTCTTGAACAGAGAGGTCCTATTGTTGAAACGTTTTTACTCTTTTGTGACATCCTGTATCGGTTGGGTCTTATGTTCGGTAAATGTAAAGCCTGACTTATGTGAAAGTTATTACTTTTTTTCCATTTCAAAATTAACCCAAAAATTTTTTATTTTATTTTTTAAGGTGCTCACCCTGTATATATTTGTATGAAATTGTACCGGTTTCATGCGAGGTAGATATATAATATGTATACAAAATATCATATTCCTCCGACAAACAGTTTTTGAGCTATACTGCCAACAGACAGACAGACGGAATTAAGAAAACCTCTTTTTCGTCATCTAGGGACCTTGAAACGTGAAGATCTGAAGAAATCTCGGAAGGTGATTTTTTCGTGATTACAATATTTTCTTTGTCCTTCAGACGAGGGAAGTAAGAATGGAGGTGAAATAAGGAGTTTACATTTTATCTTCAAAATTCTTGTTAAATATAGTAATATTTGGGAAACCTACATCATTCTCAAATATTACTAACTTTGTTAGTCCTGATGTAATGAATATCAGACTTACAGAAGACACTGATTGGCGGTCATTGGAATGAACTTCTATCAAAAAAGTTCGTATAGATTGTGGCCACAACATGGAATTTGAGTAAAATGCAGAAGCCAAAATATATTTATTTGGTTATTTCAATCATATTTGGTACAATGGGTTAATGTACTCTTACTGATTTATTTAGCCAGCGGTCTTCAAAAGTCTGCAGTAGCTTTAATACGAATTTTTCTTCCGTAAGCAATTAATTTTTATTGCAATGTACAGTCGTGTGCAAATAAATGTGGGACAGTGTTTTTTTCACATGCAGTTTCAGTTAAAAATTTGAAGAATATTTCCATGGATTTCCTCTTATCAGAGAGAGTTACGGGTTTCAGTACCTGTTAAAGTTTAATGTAACTCTTTCTGATAGCGGGAAATCCATGGAGATATTCTTCAATTCTTAACTGAATCTGCATGTGAAATAAACACTGTCCCAGATTTATTTGCACACGACTGTATTTCTACTGAGGTCACTATACATCCATTTAATTTAATTGCGATACTTATGAATTACCTTGTGTATAAATTAATTTTAAAATACCTTTTTTCTATAGCATATGTTAAAGTGTGCTTTTACCAACTCAAAACAAAAGGTCAAGTTTTACTTTAACAGCAAGGGTAGATAAAGTAGCACTTTAACATCAAGGATAGATAAAGTAATTTAATTTTCTAACTTTTGTTTAAATTAAATATGACAGCTTCGTATTATCGTAGCAACCCGATCTAGCTACTGACGTTTTGAAATGTGATTGACTGTCATTATTTTCCTTTGAAATTGTTAAAGTTCTTGCTATAGAAAAAAATATTGTATTATACACGACGATAAAGTTATTTCTATCCACTCTTGAATCATTAACGTCTCGACTTCGTCTCGACGTTAAACGATTCACTCTTGGATAAAATTTAACTTTATCGTCTTGTATAATAAATTACTATAGTTCGAATATTTTTGAAGAAAAAAAAACAGTTTTTGAAACGTATTAACGTTATTGCGATAGAAATTTGAAGAAGCAAATTGGAATCTCAACATTTTGTGGATAAAGTGTGTTATTTATTATTGTTACATTTTCTTTCAGCTGAAATAAATAACTGATTTAACATTTATTTATCACTAAGCCAAAGCTCCGTATAATTATCTTTACTTATTAACAAATACTTAAAAAACACTTCGAAGAAGATAAACGTTGAAAATCCCTGCTTCAGAAAACCAAATTGACTATTTTATAACTAGCACAAGGTATATTGTCAAAGACGTCTGAGGAGTAAACCAGTTTCATAAAAGCTTGTAAGAGCAAGAATAGAAATAAACAGCAAAATAGAAACCAAACAACTTGCCTACTTCCAAAGGGCTAGAAGAAAATAATGATAAATATCAAGAAGAACTGAGAAAGAAACTACCTCCTGCAACCCCTCTCATAGAAATGGAAATAAGTGACTTGGGAGAAAAATTAAAAACGAAATTAAGGAAATAAACACAAAATATGCTAGAAAATGAATAAAAATGATAAACACTCTATAGAATATTCAGCAATCAAGAAAAATATTCGTAAAAAGATTAGGGGAAACATAAGAAAGTACACAGAAAAAATTCGAACAGTGATTAAAAACAACAAGAACGTGAGAGTATTAAAACGAGACCGAGTAAATGGGAAAACAAAAACACATCAGTTAAAGAATAGCGAACGTAAAATAAAACAGGGCAATAACGAACTTGTCGATATCGTTCAGAACTATTATAGTACTCTTCTAATAATCCACCACCACAAAACAAATTTCGAAAACGTAATAAACGTCGGGTCAGAAGAAGTCTAGGACATCGGTATAATTGCTGCCGAAATGTTAAAATTGGGAGATACTGTAACACCGAATTCAATGAAGATTTTGCTGAATAAATGCGTGGCTGACAACAAAATCCTTGGTACATGGGAAAATCCGTTATAATATTTTACAAAAAAGGAGAAAAACAAATGTGAAAAACTATAGACCCATCGGGCTGTTGCCACATAAATAAATAAATTTGATGGATATCAATCACCGGGTTTGGAATGGGCTATGGTACAGCTGTTTACTATAATTATACAAACTGTATAAGGTTAGAGTTTCGAAATTCTAGACTCGACTTCTTAATCGCCTCGTCCATAAACATCAAACTCGTACTAAAATAGTTATTTATGCATCTAGGACGAAAAATTGGCTTTTTATGGACGATGCCTGCAATTGCTGGCCGAGGCGATAGCCCAGAGGTGGTTGCAAAGTGATTACAAAGGGGCCAAACAAAAGTTGTCACGTGACTTCCCTCATGAGTAAAATTTAATTTTTTTTAAAATAATTACGAAATATGCGTTTACTAGTCAAGATAGAGACACATTTTATGAAAAAAAAATCTGGCTTTGAGATTGTTCAGTCAGCTAAAACTAACACACAATAAAAAATCTCATTGAAATCTTGCTTAATTTCCGAAAAAAGCACTTTTTGCAAGTAAAGTGCCTTTTATGTGACAAATATTTCTTTAATGTTTATTTCCCAAATCAAAGAATTTTATTTTTAACAAGGTTTTTTATTATGAAATGAAAAACTTTGTAAAAAATATTGGTTTTTCCATAGCAGTCTTTGTTAAAAGTAAAATTTTTTGATATGGGACCTAAACATAAAGAAAATGTAAGAGTTCAAAGTTGGCCGAGGATTTTGAAATTTGGTATAGCAGCCTAGATGTTAATTTTAAACAACTTTTCTTAATAACTTCCTGTCGCATTTCCTACATAAAAGGCACGCCGCTACTATACGGTAAAGTAGGTTTTTTGAAAACTTCTAAGGCATACTTGATTTTTTCAAACTGAAATGCTGTTAGAAATTCGCCTTTAAACAAACAGGGCTGAACCCCAAAAAATGAAAATTTAAATCGAGAATTTTTTACCTTTAAGAGTCGTTTCACCTATCCGGGGACACACTGTATATACAGGGTGATTTTGAAGTTGATTCTTTCCTTTACTAGGATAAAAAGCTAAAAAATAAGCTTTTTTTCTCATTTGCCACTTTTCCGAAATATCAAAACTAAAGGAGGTACCCACAAATTAAAAACTAAACTTTGGCGCAAAGGCGGCTGGACAATTTTATTTTTGTTTATCTCTGTTGTCAAGCAATGACCTCTCAACTAGTTTCCCATTGTAATTTTCTTAATGTTATTGCTACAATAATGGCTTATGTTTATGAAAATAATGAAGGAGTGAATATGCTTATTATTTACTGGGAGTGTCGTCAAAATGCCGGTGCCGCATCGCTCTGATAGGCGGAACGTGTGTGTAGAAGGGAATGCTGATAATTTTGAACATATCATTTAAGTTAGATTAAGTTTAGTTTAATTTTTGTTAAGTAATTTTAGTTCTTAATTTGAAATTTTAACAACCTGTACCTCCGTTAGTTTTGATATTTCTCAAAAGTTTTAAATGAAAAAATTGCTTACTTTTTTAGCTTTATATCCTGGTAAAAGGAAAGAATCAACTTAAAAATTACCCTGTATACAGGTTGTCCGGAAAATACGTGTACAACGGAAGACCACAAGTTTCTTTACCCAAAATATGATGATTTAAAATGATTAACTTTTTTAAATGTTTCAACCCCCTGTATAATCACTACAACTTTTTTTTCTAAATAGTTACTTTAATTTATGAGCTATTTCCTCTCTTACAATATTCTAGTTAGGTGAACGGTTTAGCCACAAAAATATTTTCTAAATCCCTACAAGCCTAGTGTTGAGTTACAATTACCTACTGATTCAGGCTTGTAGAAAATACTTTTTTGTGGTTAAACCGTTTACCCGACTAAAATTTTGTAGCTTCTACAATAAAGTAGCTATTCACAAAAAACATTGGTAGTGATTATATAGGTGGTTAAAAAAATATGGATGGATAATTTATTGTGACAATGTTTTTAAACACCCTGTAATTTTTGAAATTAAGGTTTATTCCACAAAAGGCTATAGTTTACTGGTACAAACGCATGGCCAAAAAATGAATAAAATCTATCAAAGATTTTTCGACTTACTTGAAAAACTAATCATTTTTGAAGACCTCTAGCGGCTAAACTAAGCAACTTTGTATATAAGTAAGTTGAGTTAAATCATCATATTTTGGGCCAATAAACTTGTGGTTTTTCGTTGTACACGTATTTTCCGAACACCCTGTATACAGTGTGTCCCCGGATAGGTGAAACGATTCTTGTAAAAGTTAAAAATTCTCGATTTAAATTTTCATTTTTTGGGGTTCAGCCCTGCTTGATTAAAAGCGAATTTCTAACAGCATTTCAGTTTTGAAATCGAAATCGTCATTAAAATACGAGAAATCGGCATTAAACTAATCCATTGTTTTACGACTTTTTTGTAGGTGGCGAGGCGACAGATAAACGTCAACCCACGTCAACATAACCTACAAAAGTTGGTTAAAATGTTGTAATTTCACAATTTCTCGATTTCAAATCAAACATAGTGTACACCTCGGCACTGAAGTTCTTTTTTATCCCTCGTGTAGCTTATTTGCCAAATTAAACTTCAGGGCCTTGGTATGCAAACTACTATTACTGTAGAGTAGCGTGCTTTTATGTAGCGAATACGACAAAAAGTTATTAATAAAAATTGTTTAGAATCAACATCTAGGCTCCTATACCAAATTTCAAAATCTTCGGCCAACTTTGATCTCTCACATTTTCTTATATGTTTAGGTCCCATATCAAAGAATTTTACTTTTAACAAAGGCTGCTATGGAAAAACAAACATCTTTAACAAAGTTTTTAATTTCATAATAAAAAAACTTTGTTAAAAATAAAGTTCTTTTATTTGGAAAATAAACATTAATATTTGTCACATAAAAGGCACTTTATTTAGTTAGAAAATGACGTTTTTCGAAATTGTGTAAATCCAAAAAGTGCTATTTTTCGGAAATTAAGCAAGATTTCCATGAGATTTTTAGTGTGTTAGTTTTAGCTGACTGAACAATCTCAAGGCCAGAAAACTTTTTTTCGTAAAATGTGTCTCTACCTTGACTATTAAATACATGTTTCGTAATTATTTTAAAAAAATGTAATATTTTACTGATAACGAATGTCACGTGACAACTTTTGTTTGACCCATTTGTAATCACTTTGCAACCACGTCTGGTCGTCAGTGTTTGATTTTCCAAGAAATTCTAAATCCTTTTTTCATTTGATGCCAGCTTTTTGGCGATCACTTTATTTATTATTTGTTTATAATAATTTTCTTAAGTAGTTACTGTAGTTTGAGAATTAGAATTCGGCGCCGAGTTGTCTCGGTGCCGAGCTGGCCCCGCTCCGAGATGGCGGCGCCGAAGTGGCGGCGCCGAGATGGCGGCGCCGAGATGGCGGCGCCGAGATGTCCTAGACCCTTATCGGAAACGTCGAAAATATTTAAGAAAGTGGTAGATGTAGTACGCGTTGTTAATATTCTGATGAAAACCAAATCGATAAAATTCGAGCAATAAATTACCCTAGCACTATTAAAGCTAAGTAAACCAATATTAAAATCTCTTGTATCACATGGTTACAAGGCGGTATCAAACCAGTTAAAAATTTTTGAACTTCTTCAAAAAAGTCCTTTATATTTACCCATTAAGGTCGGTAACCAAAATCTAATATAATTTCCTTTTTTGCTATCTTGATTTCAATAGAAAACTGTTAATAAGTCAATTTTAACATTAAAAAGTTTATGTTGAATGTTCGTTTTTGCACAAAATGCCACTTCACTTCCTCTCATACCCGTTCTGTCTCGATGTAATAAAGTATATCTATCAATTCCTGCTGCTTGATCTAATATGATAGCTGATAACCATGTTTTAGTAACTACAACAGTGCCAAAATAGTATTGAACTATAATCTACGGCAGTGCGTAAAATTGATTTTTAGTTGGCAATTTGGAGTTTGTAAAACGTGTTTTAAAAATTTTAAATCCGCAAAATTACGACCGGTTGCTAGTAATCTTAATTTACATTTAAAATATTTTTTTATATTTACCGTGTTTTGTAGAATCTATCGTAGATAAAATGTTGTACGATACACATGCGTAAAGCATCTTTAGTCACTCGCGGGGCTTAAAACGCTCGCTCACTCGTGTTTTAACTCTGCCCCACTCATGACTAAAGACTTACTCTTTTCTAACTCGTTAAAAAATTCTACTTTTTCGTGTGAATTTACGTAGGTACATCAATTTCAGTTATAAAATGACATGTTTTTCCATACTTTCCTAAAATAGTCAAGAAATAAATATTTTCTAACTGCTTTTAAAAATTTTGTTAAGAAATGATATACTTTTCCACACCCTTAAAATAGTTAGGAAATGAAAATGTCTTCGCAGACAAATAACTATTCCCTAACAAAATCAATGTAACCGAATAATGACTTGCTATTAAGTTGAACAATTGAAGTATTGTAGTTTGACACGCAATTAGTTCTTATAGAAATATGAGACTTTTTTATTTAATCCACAACAAATAAGCGGAAAGCTACGAATATTGCCGTGATGTATTTCTTACGTAATCAATCAACCTAATTAACTCAAGGAAGCAAGAAAAAATTCCACAAAATTCTCAAAAAGTGAAATAAGTTTTATATGACTAGATAAGTGACTACAAGATTATTAGCACCATATGCAATTATCTATTACAATAGATTGGTAGCACTAATTTGTAATTACAATAAGTTATTAATTTACTTTTTTTGCAATGTTGTATGACGTTTGATGGATTTTTAAAGGAAGCTGATGGTGGGATTTTGTACTGTTTTCTTTGCTCGTCGTAGTTTATGCATTCGAATAGAATATGGTCAGTGGTTAAGAATATCTCACAATTGTTGCAGTTTTGGTGTTCAGTTTTCTTGCAGCAAGTAAGAGTGGGTAAGTCGGCTCCGTGCAATTTTAATCCTAGAGAGAATAATTTGATGTCTTCTATCAGTGAGTTGTGTACTTTTTGATTCCTTGGGGTTATCTATTGGTCTGTTTTCACAGATTTGAGCTTGTTCATTTTGATGTTTAAAGTGGTTTTTTACTTCCTTCGTCTGAAAGACGAAGAAAGTATTATAATCACGAAAAAATCACCTTCCGAGATTTCTTCAGATCTTCACCTTTCAAGGTCCCTAGATGACGAAAAAGAGGCTTTCTTTATTCCGTCTGTCTGTCTGTCTGTCTGTCTGTCTGTCTGTCTGCCTGTCTGCCTGTCTGCCTGTTGGCAGTACAGCTCAAAAACTATTTGTCGGAGGCAGACGATATTTTGCATACATATTATATATCTACCTCGCATGAAACCGGTACAATTTCATATAAATATATACAGGGTGAGCACCTTAATTTTTTTTTTAATTTTGAAATAGAGGGAAGTAATAACTTTCACATAGGTCAGTCTTTACATTTTCCGAAAATAAGACTCGAAACAGGATAATGTCACAAAAGAGTAAAAACGTTTCAACAATACCACCGTTCTGTTCAAGAGAGGAGCGCGCCGGACTTATTTCGAAGAAGCTCGGTAGCGTAGTTGGCTTTATCGATGCAGATACGATCGCTATGCAGGGGTGCGGTTACGATCGCTTTGTAGATGAGGCGGGTTCAAACCCCAACGGGACACATATTTTTATTTGAAAATGTATTTAATTTATTATAAACGTGAAGATATTTTTACTCGTAACTTAATTTGATTTTTAAAGTTATTTAGTGTCACAATGTCGACGAGGGAAGTTCTGGGTAAAGCCTTTTACAGATTTTTATGTTTTGTATTGGGTCATGTAGTTTAGATGAGTTGCATCTTCGGATAATGTTGCTTTCTTTACGTTCTTATCTGTTTCTCCATTTGCATTTTTCTTGACTGGGTGATAGTGGTTACTAGCTTTTGTGTGTGTTGGATTAATGGGTCGACGTGGTATGGACTCTGCAAGACTTCTAAAACGCTTTTAGAGTCGCTACATATAACAAAATTGTTGTTTTGATGGTTTTGTGTCCATTCTAGTGCTTAGAATGGCAGTAGTTTTTGCAGGGAAAAGGCTGTTATTTAAGTATTTAGACGAAGTTTAATGTGTGTACTAGAATTTTTTGTTGCGTCCGTGTAAATGTATATGTGATTTATAGTTGTAAATTTTAGCGATAGGTTTTGGAAGTTTCTGCTTATTATTTCATGGCAAAAGTCGCTTTTGGACAGCTTTAGAATATAAAAGATGACGTTTGAGTTGGATTGAATCCAAGGAGAGATTTTCGAGGGAGTTTTTGTAGGATTAGTGGAAACCTCTGGTTTAGTGTTTTCAATATCAGAGACAGTCTATGTCAAAGAGACAGTCAGTAGTGAAAGGGCTTGGAAAGGTTGGTTTTGGCATCGTAGGTTGAGTGAAAGCTGGTGTTGAATATAGATGTGTGTGTAGGGTTGGGGGGGGGGGGGGGGAGCTACTAAAGGAAGAAAGGTTTCAGATAAAAGTTGTATACCGTCTTACCTTATAGTTTTTATGTTCTTCCAATTTTTTCGATAAAGCTAATAATAGAGATAAGTGAGATATTAAAAATCGATTTTAAGAAAATTTCGTGTTTGCGCAGAATTTTGTGCGCAAAATTCCAGTAAGGACTTTTCATAGCACATAGCACTTGGTCGACTGTCGAATGCTTTTATGTTAGACTGGATGATTGAAAATGAGTTATTACCAATATGGGCGTCTGAAAAAGTTTTTCATAACTGTTTGCAAAACGCAACTGCAATGTGTCCAAAAAGTAAACTAGTGACTCACCCGAGCTACGCTTCGGTTCGCTAATTTAAGAGAGATTCATTAATATAAATTTAAAAAAGGATGCATCGGCCGGGAATCGATCCAGGGCCGCTCGCGTGGCAGGCGAGCATTCTACCACTGGACCAACGTGGTTTGATTGAATAATGCGCTGCTATAATGATATATGAACATAGTGAATCACCCGAGCTAACAGCCCACGACCACAACAGCAGCCGCCCCACAGCCCACGGCTACAGAGGCTTCGTTCGTCTACTTCCACGATGAATTAACACTTTTTCGTACTTCTTTAAAATAAAAACCGGCTTACGACCTAAGTTTAAAAATTTTCAAAATTTTAAGCTCTCATACAACCTAATCGGTCCAGTATATTCGGAGGAGATAGCGAACAAAGAAACATACAAACATACAAAGAAACCAACGATTTTATGATATAGGATAGTATCCTGCTAAATATTTGTAACAAGCATTTAGTGAGTAACAATTTGTATAAATTACTTTAATATACGCAATAGAAATAACTAATTAAGTACAATACTTTTTATTTCAATGTCTCCTAATGAATCATATAAAATGTTGACCATCATTATGGCACTAAAGTCAAATGTTATGGTTTTGGAAAACATAGTTTTACTTTTAACTTTAAAGAACGTGCGACGAGTTTTTAAAGTCGGTAGTACTTTAATGGCACTTACACACGTGTATCATGTAACAGAAATATAAAAACTTAATTCGGTGACACTTTTTCCATTACATTGTGTTAGATATTTTAGTTTATGTTGATATTCAAATTTACGGCAAAGCGTGTTTTAATATACTATTAAAACACGCCACCAATGGCAACGTTCTAAAAAGACCTAATTCGGGCGCTAATATAAGAGTGCTACAAACGTCACTTTTGACACTAGAAACTGTGCAAAAAGTTGTCATTTTGACATGATGGTAGAAAAAAGGTATTGTTTCTTTTTACACTTTCTTTTATCGCTATTCTAAATAATAAAAACTCGCACTTTTTCACAATCATGCATTTGCAAAGTTGCAAGGCGCTGTACAACTCATATTAGCAGGTTTATATTTGCAGACCTTGAAATACCACGTTTTATAGGAGTGTATATACAGTTACTTGTTGCACCAAAGTCCAAAAAGTTTTCACCAATTGCTGTCCTTTTTCTAACCAGTTTTTCGAACTTGGAAGATTCGTTTCTTTTAATGTGGACTGTCCCCAACAGTGGATACAGCGTTTGAATTCTCGACCTTAGGGAGTGTTCGTAACTGGCAGTTCTGGTTATCAGGTTTCAATAGAAACGCCCTTTCTTGGTAAAAAGCTTTCAACATTTGTTGACTGTTAAATGTGAGGAGGATTTGTCGTATAGAACAGTAGACACATTCCATGTACTTGTTTCTAATTCTACGTCCACTGGGATCTTCGATGCTGTGGTAACCTATTGAATATTTCCTATGCTGATTTTTTCCCATGATGAGAGAAGGCAAAAGTTGAGTCAGATTCAGTGAAGACATGGAAAAATGGTACTGTCATAGCCTTTTCAAGTGATTCACAAATCCCGTGTATTGGAATGTAGCGAAGCTGTTTACCTCCAGTTGCAAGACGTCAAATTAAATTCCAAGTATAACAACATCTCTGTCAACAGTTTGCTTCACAGGTATGTATTTACAAGTATGATCGTTCTCTTGTCAGCCTCCTTATATCCGCACGGTTGAAAATCTGGGTATTAGCAAAATTTTCTACATAAAACATTACTTTCATTTCTAACAATCACTTTATTTTTAGTTTCCTTATTTTATTACTGCTCTCAGATAGCTGAAGTCAGAAATCTGAAATTCTCGGTTTTATTTTAATTTACAGAGAGAAAACCTTTCTAAGTTCTTTGGAATTAGAGTTTCGGCAGTTTCTTGGCGTCGTAGTTCTGTTCTACTGGCAGTCCTTGTTTCTGACTTGAGGCTGTCTTCTCGGTATTCATCGAACACAACATCAAGCCGTTCACTGTATCCCCGTTTCTGAAGAAGTAATCTGGCATATTTGTAGCATGGTTTTTGAAAGTCTTCACTTTTCCAGAACTGATTATATTGACCATTCCGGGCCCAGCAATAATCACAGCTGACACTTCAAGCTTTTCTTCATTAATATATATTTGTATCGTTTACTTAAGCATTGGACGAGGTCTGATTTTGATGATTTTCTCGGTTTACACAGTCAGAAGGTGATGGTAGAAAGGCCTGATTCCCTTGCATCCAATATAAAAGCAAATAAAGTTGCGCCATTCATCGCCTGTTTGAAAAGAATTTTGGCCTTGCTTCCATTCTTGTTTAGTGGTTCATCGAAAAAAACTTATTTTACTGTTACTCAGTTGAAACCGATACATTTTTTCAACTTGGAACAGATATGTGAAATTTTCCTGGCCGGTCTCTTATAACAGATTTTGAACAGAATTTTATGATGCAATGTCTTTAGTTATAATGTTGGTTAGGTGACAGGTGGTATGTTTCAAAGGGATTCCCCCTTCTTTTAATTCATACACTAAGTTCTTCACATCTAATAGCAATTTGCGTTGGAATGACGGATTACTTTTACGCTGCTTGTCAGAATCTAATTTCTGAAGGATGCTCTCTTCAGTGTCCCGTATACTCTTTGTATTTAGGTTGTCACCATCCATCTTCGCAGTGCGTCATCTGAATTGTTAGTCGTGTTTTCCTCAACTTTCTCCTTTATAATAAAGTTCAACTGTTTTTTTTTATTTCCCTATTGTATTGTATTGTAGTCGCCAAAAAATCCCTTTTCGAGATTTTTTCAGATCTTCACGTTTCAGAGTCTATAGATAACGAAAAATGTGTTTATTCGCAACCATATATGTAATGTTAACATTCGTGACCTCATTTGAGTGGGGGAAGTCGCACTTGAGCGGGAAGTGAGTGCGGGAAGTACATTCCCGACCTCTGAGTAGGTAGGGACACTGGGAATCTCGTTGATCCATTCATGCGCGTCACAACCTGTCGTATCATAATATAATAATTTTTCCAATTATTTTAGAATAAAGTGGTTGCGAATAAAATAGTATACAAACCTCGACAGGAAGTTTCCTTAGTCTCGAGATAATAGCTGATTTCGACGCTTCGCGTCTCAATCAGCTAACTAATCTCTCGACAGTAATGAAACACTTCCCATCTCGGGCTGTAATATACTATTCCTCAATTCCGTCTGTGTGTCTGTTGCCGGTATAAATCAAAAATATTTATTGGAGGAAAACGGTATGTTACATGCGGATTATATGTGTACTTGGCATGAAACTGAGAAAAATTCGGTGAAATATATACAGGGCGAGCACCTTAAAGGAATCAATTCTGTCTATTTTTGCTTTAACTCAAGAGCTATTAGTTAAATAAAAGTAATATTTTGCACATAGGTAGTTCAAGTTTTTTACCCTTGACGAAAAAGGGAAATTTTTGAACTCAACATGCACAGGGTGTCCACAATAATTTTTTTTGATGTGTTGAAAATTTTTAGTTTTAAACTTTCCACTTGCTAGGGAAGTTCTGTGTAGAGCCTTTTACAGATTTATAAATTTTACTTATCAAATAAAACAAATACAGCGTACGTCTATTTTTCATATCATTACTAATAACGAACTCTATTCAACAAAAGGCACGAAATTTCTTAAAAACAGGTTTTTAATTTCTTAGCTACCTCTGTTATTGTTAGTTTTATCGAAAAAACTGTAACAATATAAAATATGTAAGATAGAATGTTCTACAATTTTTATTTTAAATTTTGTTTTCTAAGCATCTATTTGAGAAGTTACAGATTATAAATTAGTTTTCGGTAGCCGTTTTGATTTGCCATTTTAAAACACGATGGCAGATTTTTGGAACTTATCTTAAAAAATTCTGTAAAGGGCTTTACTCAGAACTTCCCTGACAAGTGGACGTTGTAAGGCTAAACAATTTTAAAGATCAGAGGAAGGTAGTGGTAAAAATATCTAAACGTTCCTGATAATACTGAAATAATAAAAGCGAACACTTGGTAATGCGAATTACATCAATTTTCAAATAAAAGCATAAGTATTACGGGCGATGGGATTTGAACTTCAGCGTGGAATGCAATTTCAAATTTTGGCAGTAGCTCGGCCGCACGCAGCTACGCAGGATCTTTGGAATTTCTGCTATGCAGCTGTATTAAGCACAACGCACTTATTCGTTGCCCCCTTTTTTCTCTTTTACAACATTTACCGTGTATCTGTTCCATTTTTGTCAAGGGTAAAGCCTGAGGTACGTGAAAATTATTAATTTTATCTACTGGGTGTCTTAAAGTGAATGACACCTAGTACGCTTTGAAGTTTTCATAACGCTGTACCAATTACAATTTAGGGCACAAAAATTTACATGCAAACCAAATTGAAGACCTACTAGATGTAATTATTTTCTCAGTTAGAGCAAAAATAAACAAAATATAATTTTTTAAGTTGCTCACCCCGTACATATTGTGTCCACAATATGCCCTGTTTCGTAAAAGATAAAAACCTAAGCTATGTGCAAAATGTTACTTTAATTTAAGTAAGAGTTTACGAGTGTAAGCAATTTTTTTTAAGGTGCTCACCCTGTATATATTTTACCGAAATTTTCTTGGTTTCATGCCAGGAAGCCATATAATACCGTATTCCTTAAACAAATAGTTTTTGAGTTATACCGTCAACAGACAGACAAACAGACAACCAGGCAGACAGACAGGCGGAATTGAGTAATTCTGTTTTTCGTCATATAGAGACCACGAAACGTGAAGGTCTGAAGAAATATCGGAAGGTGATTTTTTCGCGACTACAATACTTCCTTCGTCTTTTAGACGAGGCCAGTAATAATAGAAGTAAAAAATGTTCTTCAAAAACGTTTATACATTTCAGTCTTAACAAATATCACTGCCCTAATTGTTCTAAACAGTTTTTTGTGCATAAAAGCACTCCGCATCCAGAGGTCAAGATCACTTCGAAATGCATTCCACGGTTGCTGCATGCATTAACGCACCAGCGATGATTATTGAGCACTACTGGATAAATGTTTATGTTAATATGCGGAGGTCGCTGACCACAGGTATTAGTTCAGTCACAAGTAAGATGAGAGAATTAAAGTACTCTCTAAATGATTCTGTTTCACGCATGAGTCTAATCGCACGTGGTAGTTCTAAAATTCTTTGAACCAAGGCCTACCGGTTCGGAGTACACAAAGACAAAAAACGCCGTTTCCTCCAGTTTTATTGGTATGCTATTCCGTTCCTGGTTAGTGATTGCGGATCAGCCAACATAAGTATTACGAGTGCAGGGGAGATTTTGTATTTGAATAAGTTTTTGAACGGAACTGACAAGTACGTTTGTTACAGTTGTGTAGTGCTATCTACTTTGGTGTATTTTGCCATTTCTGGTAATTTTATGTTTTATTTAAATATTTATTACCAATCGATGCATGCCTAAAATACCAAATTTGTTTATAATAAAAAATACACAGTTGGAAATAAATTCTGCTAAACAGACGATACCAATATATATTTTTTAAATTCAAGGAGATAATAAGTGATATTATCCATTTACAAATTTGCAGAATGTCCTACTTCATAATTAATTAATGCCTTAATTTTAATTAATTTTAAGGACAGACGCAAGAATTAGATTTTAAACTTTTTATCCATATTATAACATCAACTCGAATGTACTGTTAACACGGGGAAATTACTTACGAAGTAACTTCTACTTGTGACCTGAAATATTAAAAGCAAAGAAATTATACACATACGGTCCACGAAGATATATTTATTCATGTTTTAACTAGTTTTGATACAGCAAAAAAGCATTAAATTGTACTGTAGTGATTACTTCAAATCCACAGAAACAAATGACGTGAAATAAAAAGTAGTAATATTAAATCAATGTTAATTGTATCGATTATTTGGGAAAACCTACCGACATTGGTACAATAATTACAAACTTAAGTAGAAATTAAACAAAAGACTTTTTTGTCGAATATCAAGGTTGAATAAATTCAAACAGTTAGATTTATTAAAACGCCTGGTTTTTATAAGCTTTGGCTTCTTTGTTCTCTTTGATGTGAAAATGTAAAAAAAGTAGGGTTTTTTTATACGGAACTTCTCTCGCAAGTTTTGACACTACAATTTTTTAAAATATCAAGGAAAAATAATTTAATTTTTGAAGATGGTTGCCCTGTATATGCTGGGTCCGAACTATGCCTTTTTTCGTCAAGAATAAAAACCTGAGGTATGTGAAAAATATTACTTTTAGGTTAAAGCAAAAATAGAGAGATTTTTTAAATTTCACAACTAAGGGGTGACAAAGGGTAAAATGTATTTTCACGAATCCCTTAATATCTCTTAGGCCCGATGAGATATCCACTTGCAAATGCCTAGAAACATATTTCAGGAGTTTCCCCTAATCAACCCCTAAAGGTGCGAATATGCATTTGAGGTGAATTATAGAACCCTTCATGTTGCCTGTGTTTTTTAAGGTAGAACATTTTTGTTTGGCATATAGATGTCTTTTTAAAATATTTAGAAAGGGTTTTCAGGTTTTTTTTTTGGAATATCACCTTTAAAGAGGTATAATCATGGAAAATGGAGTTAAAAATGTTGATTATTTTCACTGTGATTTCATTTGAGAATAAAATAAGGTAGAAAGGATTTTTTTTTAAATTTCACCCGTAAGGTGGTGAAAGGGGTAAACTGTGTTTTCATCAATTCCTAAATATCTCTGAAAACCGATAAGATATCGATTTGGTGTTTGCTTGCCAAGGTTTCAATACAATGTCTAAAACCGTATTTCGGGATTTTGCCCTTATCAACCCATACAATAAAAATATTTTAACAATTTGGTAAGGAATTTTTATACAGAACTTCCCTCGCAAGTGGAAGTTTTAAAACTAAAATTTTTGAAAATATTAAGGAAAAAATAATTTAATTGTTTAAGATGGTCGCCTTGTATACAGGGTGTTCCGAAAAATCGTTTACAAATTTTCAGGGATTGGAGAGGAAGGCAAGTGAAGTAATTTTCGCTACGCAACATATGGTCGGAAACGTCTCCTTGTTATTGAAAAAAATATTTATTACAGATTGCTTTCTATCGTAAGTTACAAAAGTAAAAACAACAAAGTGGTACTTAACAACCATCATTCATAATAATTGCTCGAACTGTCGACCTACAACATCGTTGCAAGCGTGGCAGTGACGCACCATGTTAGCTCGAACTCTAGTCAAAATTCCTGGAGTTTCCCGGATCCTTCCACAGGCATCAATAATTTGGGCTACCAAGTCCTCCTGTGTGTTCACTGGAGTCGCGTACAGTGTTGAATCCAGGGAGGTGACCGGGGGGAAAATTCCCCCCCGGGCAGTACAAAATTCACCCCCGGAAACATTATCACTTCATATTCATGTTTTTTTCTATCTATAAAAGAATGGGTGGATTTCGCGGAAATAGGTAAAAATACCCCCCAAACGTTTTATTTTTCCCCCCGGAGTAATCAGTCTGAATTCAACACTGGTCGCGTACATTAAGCTTTTTAAATCCCCCCATAGGAATAAATCCAGCGGCGCCGCCGATAAACTTACGATAAAAAGCAATCTGTAATAAATAATTTTTTTCAATAACAAGTAGACGTTTCCGACCATATGTTGCGTAGCGAAAATTACTTCACTTGCCTTCCTCTCCAATCCCTGAAAGTTTGTAAACGATTTTTCGGAACACCCTGTATGTTGGGTCGTTAAGGATAAAAACCTGAGCTATGTGCAAACTATTACTTTCAAGTTAAAGCAAAAATAGGCAGAATTTTATTTTTTAAGTTGCTCACCCGGTATATATTTTACTGTAATATTGCCAGATACTAGGTAAACATATAATACACATTGCGTCTCTCTTCAGCAAATAGCTTTGAAGTTATACCGCCAACAGACAGACATACAGATGGGACCCGGAAAAATTCGGTGAAATATCCTTTAGACGAGGGAAGTAAATAGTATAATACTGTCGAAGGGATGTAGGTAAGATATACCGGGTGACAATGAGACTAGGGCCATACTGATATCTTCTTTATTTATGAATTGATTTGGATAAAATTTAATACCAAGATACTAGACATAATTTCTGATTGGCTGATAGATATAGTCAAAATGACTGACTTCCGGTTTTACCGGAAATGATACTAACTTTGATGTTTTAAATGGTACACCCTGTATATTTTATGTTTTTCTGAATCTACGAGTCAAATTACATATAATAATCTTGCCAAATTTCAATTTTTTTAAACAAAAAAGTATTTTTTTCAATTTTTATTTTTTACCATAGAAGGCCTTGACTGGGAAAAATCTATTCTAATTGACTCGAGCAACTCTTAATGATAGCTATTTTATCAATAAGGTCAATAACAAATCTTTAATAAAGGAATATAATTTGCTAAACTCGTTTTTTAAGAAAAAGTCACTTTTTTTAAATGGCACCTACTAAGGGCCATTTTGCCCTTAGATAGAAAATGTAATTACCAATCTAACGATATGTACCATGCACTACTTTATCTTTATCTGAAACTGAAAATTAATTAACTAATCATTTGTTTAAATCTATTTAAAAAACCAATGTTAGTGTCACTTCCGGTGAAACCAAATTTGCTTTGGTATTATTAGTTATTACATAAAAATATTTTAAAAAATAATTAATTAATTAATTTTCAGTTTCAGATAAAGATAAAGATAAAGTAGTGCATGATGCATATCGTTAGATTGGTAATTAAATTTGCTGTTTAATAGCAAGATGGCTCTTGGTGGGTGCCATTTAAAAAAGTGACTTTTTCTTAAAAAACGAGTTTAGTAAATTATATTCTTTTATTAAAGGTTTGTTACCTTATTGATAAAATAGCTATTATTAAGAGTTGCTAGAGTCAATTAGAATAGATTATTCCAAGTCAAGGCCTTCTATGGTAAAACATAAAAATTGAAAAAATATTTTTTTTGTTTAAAAAAATTGAAATTTGGCAAGACTGTTGTAGTTTGACTGGTAAATTCAGAAAAACATAAAATGGACAGGGTGTTCCATTTAAAAAACCAAAGTTACTATCATTTCCGGTAAAACCGGAAGTTAGTCAATTTGACTATATCTATCAGCCAATCAGAAATTATGTGTAGTATCTTGGTATAAAATTTTATGCAAATCGATTCATAAATAAAGAAGATATAAGCATGGCCCTAGTCTCATTGTCACCTGGTATACTACCGAGAACCGTTTGATGCCTGAGTTAGCGAAACGAGCTAGGGTAGCAGGGTGCGAGGTGGTGTAAATCTTCTTACATCTTGTGTAAAGTACATAATTTTTTTTACTACCAACATTTCCTTATGTAAAGTAAATGGTACGTAATACCTAGCGTAAAATGATGACATTTGCTAAATTATAGTAGCCTTCTAGCGATGTGACGTTTTGTTTGACAGTTATAAACGCACCGTGAAAAATTCTTGGAAAAATGCGTGAATACAATTGCGAATTCTGTTTTATGAGCTCTTTGTTTGTATTCTGGTTAAAAATATATAATATTACGAACGATAATCGTTTTCTTCGTGTTAACCAAGTGGCAGACATGGCACATTATTAGTTGTAATACATGCGGGATGTAAATAATTTACTTCTCTAGGAAAATAAGTACATTGTCATGGAAACCGTAACAAGTTTTGTAAATGTTTCCTACATCCCTCAAATCTGACAGTGTAAGGACCACTTACAAAGAAGGTACTGAAAAAATTAATTTATAGTAAGTTCCATACCAATATTCTCGAAATAAACCTTACATAAACCGAAAGTGCGTTTTCAGGGTTGTATACTAAAAACATAAATATGGAACATATAGCTAGTTCTTAGAGAAACATTTTTAAATTTTAAAAATTGTATGAAAATAAAAAAAATCGAATGTGTCCGTTATGTCGAATTTCACAAGCTTCAGCGCCAGCTTTGAAAATATCATTCTCTATAGCCAAGCTAAAGCTTTTAAGGGCATTGCAGTAATTTTTGGAACGTTTAAATTTAATTTGGAAGTTCATAAATTGAAATAAACAGGTCCGCATGGCATTAGCAACTATCAATTTAGCCGCGTAAGAATTACTTTTTTACTTCCTTTTACCGTAAAGGAAGTATTGGATTCACCCCAAAAATTCGAAATTGAGTTTTCAACAGATCTTCACGTTTTAGAGTCCCCTGATCCCAAAAAACATATTTTTTTTCATTGGTCTGTGTGTCTGTCTGTCTGTGTGTCTGTGTGTCTGTCTGTGTGTCTGTCTGTCTGTCTGTGAACAGAATATCTCAAAAACGAAAAGCGGTATGGCGTTGAAACTTCATATATAAGTTTTGTGTACTATGTATATGAGACAGCAAGCTTTTGAAAAAAATCGCATAACCGGAAGTAGGTGTTTACTCTTGTGATTTTTCAGTTTTTTTCGATTTTTTCAAAAACGGCTCTAACGATTTTTTTTAAACTTTACATTTTTATTACATTTTGAATGTGTATTGATGTGAGATAGGTGATTTTCCAGTTGAATACTTCTAAAATGGGTTTCTTTTGTTTTTTTGTCTATTTTTTTTATTAACTCTTATTTTAAATAGAACACCCGGTATATTATTACATTTTTGAATTCAGCTTAAAATTCTAGAGAAAATTTGTCTCTTTAACTAACGCTCTATTTTGAACCGTTTTTGCAGAATTTGTAATTTTTGAAAATTTTTGACAAATGCTTAAAACATTTTAAATAAAATTTTTGACTACTTATAAGATCACTGTAAAAGGAAGTTGTGTGCGTGTGTCACACCAGATTTTTATTTGTTGTAACGAAAATAAATTAATGCTAGTTATAGTTGTCACATTTTTAGCTACTGCCAACTGTAGTAATATGAATTTCCTTTCAGACGTATAAGGTGAAATCTGGAACCATAGACTCTGGAAAAAAGTACGAGTATAAAATGGCAGCAATGCTATGCTTGAAGTCGCTGTTGACAGACCATGACATGTGGATAGCGTCGAATGCACCGGAGGTTGGAGCTTTTGACGACGTGATTCTACGACTTGGAAATGTCAGGTACTTGTTGCAGCTGAAGCACAAGGATAACCCAAAACCACTAACGAAAGCAGAACTTGGTGCATCTAAAGGCGACTTTGCATTAGTAAAATATCTAAATGATATTAAGGAATTAAAAAGATCCCTAAATATAAAGAATAAACAATCATTTAAGCGTTACTTAGGCACATTTGATAACATATATTTTGTGATTTTTACTAATAGGGCTGTTAATGATTGCGATTTTTTAGAAGAAAGTGAAGAAAGTGTTTTAGATATTTTAAATACTAGCTCTAATAGTGCCGTACATAAGGTTAATGTAACTAAGTTACCGGGTTCGTCGTATGCAGAAGAAATTAACAATTACAATAACGTTTATATATTAAATAATCAAATTGGCGTCAAAACTATTGATGATAGAATCAGAGAAGAAATGAAAAAAGTTGCTCGTCATTTTAAATTACTCATTCCTACAAATACCACAGAAATCGCTGACAAATTTACGGAATACGTAACCGATTGGGCGGAAGGTAAATTCGGTGTCCATTATTTATTAACTAAAGCAGATATTCTTCAAAAAGTAAGCGAGCTATTTCTCAACAATTATGAGATTGATTGTATTAAAAACAAATTTCAATGTTATGATTGTAGAAAGAAATTAGCTTGGAATTGGATTCTTAAAAATAAAAAAATTACACTTGTAGAGGATGGCGACAACATATTCGATTTTCTACAAGAATATATTAGTAGTGAAGTGCAAAAGTATTGCGTCTCGTATTCGGATTCTCTGTGGTCTACTGTTATATCTAACGAAGGCAGAAGTTCATTATTTAAAGGACATCCTTCTCTTCAGCTATGCATACGAAAAATTGTTAAAACAAGTAATATTATAAACTATTTCCATATTTATAAATGCTTGTGGACGGCAGCAGAAATACCGCTGTTAGTAAAAGTTTCATCGGTAGATCACTATAAGGATATTTTGAAAATTCTTCAAATTTCTAATTATTACCACAAAATTATTCTTCTCAGTAAGGCTGGTCAATGTTTACCTTTTGAAGAAGATTTTAAACAACTATACTTCTTCGCTTCTTTAAACGACGTTAATGAACAGGAAAGAAATGTGATCTTAACATCCAATGTAAGTTTACAAGGAAGATCTCCTGTCGTATTGCAAGATGTAATTGACAATTCCATGCTCAAATTCATAAAATGTAAAGACATAATTCAAATCTTATGTGGTAGCTTCAATATTGGCAATAATCCAACACCTTTGGTTGACTACTTCGTTGAAAGAAAAATATCTAGAATCTTCATTAAATCTGAAGTTTTAGATGAAATCAAAGATGAAGATTTCGTAATAGAGGGAGAGCTCGAAGAACAACTTCAAATAAATTACGTGAGTAAGCCAAATGTACGGAAGCTGACAGATTTTGATATGGCTCCGATAATTAAACGAAAGCTGAGGGGAGGCGGAAAATATGCCGACGAAAAGGAACAAGAATCACTCACATCGACTATAGACAAACCAGTTCACCATTTTATAGTTTACAACAAAAAATACTTTGAGTGGAAGGCATCATATGGCTCTTTGAAAAACATTAAGCCGTATGCTGTTGAATTAGAAAACGCTGAAGGAAATAATATATTGAAAACTCTGACGTCTAAAAAAACATTGTTGTGTGGAATTCCCGGAATAGGAAAATCAATATTAACTGATTACGTCGCACTCAACGCACCTACAGATAAATGGATATTAAAAATAGAATTAAACGCACACACCGAGTACTTTGAAGAACAAAAGAAGAAAACCACGAACATATCGGATCACCTAACTTATTTTAAAAATCATCAACTTAAGCATAACATTGAACTAACAAACGAAATTTTTAATAGGTTTAGATCATCAAACAATATTATAGTTTTATTAGATGGTTTCGATGAGGTGTCCCTTTTATATGAAAAAATTGTATCTTCCATTGCATGGTCGTTTTACAACGCAGGCTGTCATGTACTGATCACCACGAGAGACCATATGCAATTACGTCTTGAAAACGAATTTCATTGTTTTCCCGTCACTTTAAAATCTTTAACCGAAAAAGACCAGATCAAATTATTATCAAACTATTTCAGTTCGGAAATTAACACCCCAAGATCGAGTGTTTTAATTGCAAAATTTGTTAAAATGTTATTAAAAGCTGCCAAACGTAATTTAAGCGATCATGACTTAGAGTTGACTGGAATACCATTATTATCGAAATTACTCGCAGGTGTTTTTTTAAAAGACTGCAACAACTTTGTGTGCGGCGGAGCTATTAGCAATTTTAATTTTGATATATTGTATCTGTATCGCACATTTATATATAAAAAAATAGAAATAGCCTCCAACAAGTCCGGTAGTTTGTTGTCCACAAGGACTACATTCAAAGAGTATAAAAAACACCACTTGCATCATGCCTTAAATTTGCTATTTCCCAACTATAAAAATATAGTAGAGAAGCTTCAAAAACCGCCAAGCTTTGACGTTACGCACCTTCAGCGACTACAGGAAGTAGGTATCATAACTATAGATAAATATTCTAATATTAATTTTATACATCGTACATTTAGTGAGTATATAGTTGCGAAGTGGTTGGCTAAAAACGTCAAAAGCAGCGATCAAAAAGTTAGGAAAATTGCTCAAATTTTGGTTAAGACAAGGTTTTCTTCACATCACAGATTTCTGTTTAATATCTTTGATCGAATAGTTTCCAAAGACTGTTCCCTACATACTGACATTATAAATGGTAGAATAAAGGAAGTTAGCGAAAAGATAAGATCCGATTTCAATTTAATTTTAAAAACTGATAAGTGTGAAAGATCAATATTACCCTTAATATTACTATATCACAATACAGAAGCTTATAACAATTTTCGATTTATCTTTGAAAACGTTGAGTTTCATCATATTACAGCAAATACTGAATTTGTAATAGGACTTGCTAAAATCTTGTCATTTAACAAACTTCAGCAATTAATTCGTTCGATTCCGTCTCACATATTATCTAGTATTAAACGAGATCTGTTAGATTATACCGTTTTAGATTATGCTATTCAAACGCTTACTTTAAATGTTGCGAATGAATTGATTGTTAAGACCAAAATTTCATATATTAATGCGACCGTTCCCTTTTATTTCAAAAAGTGTTGTTTAGTACTATGTGTACAACATAATTATAAACATTTGTTCAATACCCTCTTAACACTCTTTGCCTATAACGATATGGTTTATAACAACATCCAAATGAATGCAACTATCAAATCGTATTCCAAGCTTTATGGTGATCAGAGCAGATCAATTTCAAAATACTATATAAGAAATTTTCAGCAGCAAACAGTATCCCAATTACTAGAATCAAACGGGAGTAATATTTTTTTATGGTATAACAATCGTTATTCAAATTTGCATTATGTTGCACGGTTTGGAACTGGAAGCCAACTTCTAGAGCTCCTTCAACAAGGTAGTAAGATAAACAAATCTGACAATCATAACAACACCCCCTTACACTACACAGTTTTACGTCCAAACAAAGAAATTCTTGATATTTTTCTAAAACGGAACACGAAGTTAACTAAAAAGAACTTCGACCACGAAACGCCTTTACACCTAGCAATTAAACATGGCAGCAACGATAATATCGATATATTAATCAATTATCGTGCAGGCATCGATGAGCAAAACGTTTATGGCAATACGCCGCTGCACGGGGCATTGAATACAGAAAAATACGATATAGCAGATGTATTAATCACGAAAGGGGCTTCTGTCAATATTGAAAATCGTCTAGGGAACAATGCTCTCCATATCATTGCTAACTGCAGTTACAGCTCTTCCGCTGCTGACATTATGAAAAAGCTATTACTAAATACATACGATATTAATAAACAAAACTATTTTGCAAATACTCCGCTTCATTGTGCTATACGCCAAAACAATGTCAACGCTGTTAAATTGTTCATTTCTGTAAGGGCGAATGCAAACATCGAAAACGTTAATGGATTGAATTGCCTTCAGCTGGCTTCTTATTTAGGTCATAATCTAATCGTACAAGAACTGGTAAAGACCGATATTAATATAGATACAAAAAATGACAATGGATTTACTGCTCTTCATGGGGCCATACAAAAGAATCATTTAAACATAGTTAAATTATTGATTTATAAAGGGGCTAGTATTAGTATAACAGACAATAATGGAGATAGTGCTCTACACATAGCTTCTTATTACGGCCACAATAACATTGTGAAAAAAATATTAAAAATGAAAGTTAACATCGATGCACAAAATACAAAAAATGGATTTACTGCCCTTTACACGGCAATAGCGAAAAATCATTTAGACGTAGTTAAATTATTAATTTCTAAAGGGGCTAGTATTAGTATAACAGACAATGATGGAAATAGTGCTCTACACATAGCTTCTTTTTATGGCCACAATGACCTTGTGAACGAATTATTAAAACTGAAAGTTAACATCGATGCACAAAATACAAAAAATGGATTTACTGCCCTTCACACGGCAATACACCAGAATCATTTACACGTAGTTAAATTATTAATTTCTAAAGGGGCTAGTATTAGTATAACAATCGATGATGGAAATAGTGCTCTACACATAGCTTCTTTTTATGGCCACAATGACCTTGTGAACGAAATATTAAAAATGAAAGTTAACACCGATGCACAAAATAAATATGGATTTACTGCCCTTTACGCGGCAATACTAAAGAATCATTTAGACGTAGTTAAATTACTAATTTCTAAAGGGGCTAATATTAATATAACCGACAATTATGGAAATAGTGCTCTACACATAGCTTCTTGTTGCGGTCACGATGACATTGTGAACGAAATATTAAAAATGAAAGTTAATATCGATGCACAAAATAAAATTGGATTTACTGCCCTTCACGCGGCCATACCGAAGAATCATTTAGACATAGTTCAATTATTAATTTCTAAAGGGGCTAGTATTAGTATAACAGACAATAATGGAGATAGTGCACTACAAATAGCTTCTTGTTGGGGTCACAATCACATTGTGAACGAAATATTAAAAATGAAAGTTAACATCGATGCACAAAATACAAAAAATGGATTTACTGCCCTTTACACGGCAATAGCGAAAAATCATTTAGACGTAGTTAAATTATTAATTTCTAAAGGGGCTAGTATTAGTATAACAGACCACGATGGAAATAGTGCTTTACACATAGCTTCTTATTACGCCCACAATGACATTGTGAACAAAATATTAAAGATGAGAGTCAACATCGATGCACAAAATACAAAAAATAGTTCTACTGCCCTTCACGCGGCAATACAGGAGAATCATTTAGACATAGTTAAATTATTAATTTCTAAAGGGGCTAGTATTAGTATAACAAACAATGGTGGATATAGTGCTCTACACATAGCTTCTTATTTCGGTCACAATGACATTGTGAACGAATTATTAAAAATGAAAGTTAACATCGATGCACAAAATACAAAAAATGGATTTACTGCTCTTTACACGGCAATAGCGAAAAATCATTTAGACGTAGTTAAATTATTAATTTCTAAAGGGGCTAGTATTAGTATAACAGACAATGATGGAGATAGTGCTCTACAAATAGCTTCTTATTGCGGTCACAATGACATTGTGAACGAACTATTAAAAAATAAAGTTAACATCGACGCACCAAATACAAAAAATGGATCTACTGCTCTTCACGCGGCAACAGAGGAGAATCATATAGACGTAGTTAAATTATTAATTTCTAAAGGGGCTAACATTAATATAACCGACAATAATGGAGATAGTGCTCTACACATAGCTTCTTGTTGCGGTCACGATGACATTGTGAACGAAATATTAAAAATGAAAGTTAACACCGATGCACAAAATAAATATGGATTTACTGCCCTTTACACGGCAATAGCGAAAAATCATTTAGACGTAGTTAAATTATTAATTTCTAAAGGGGCTAATATTAATATAACCGACAATTATGGAAATAGTGCTCTACACATAGCTTCTTGTTGCGATCACGATGACATTGTGAACGAAATATTAAAAATGAAAGTTAATATCGATGCACAAAATAAAATTGGATTTACTGCCCTTCACGCGGCCATACCGAAGAATCATTTAGACATAGTTCAATTATTAATTTCTAAAGGGGCTAGTATTAGTATAACAGACAATAATGGAGATAGTGCACTACAAATAGCTTCTTGTTGGGGTCACAATCACATTGTGAACGAAATATTAAAAATGAAAGTTAACATCGATGCACAAAATACAAAAAATGGATTTACTGCCCTTTACACGGCAATAGCGAAAAATCATTTAGACGTAGTTAAATTATTAATTTCTAAAGGGGCTAGTATTAGTATAACAGACAATGATGGATATAGTGCTCTACACATAGCTTCTTATTGCGGTCACAATGACATTGTGAACGAAATATTAAAGATGCGAGTCAACATCGATGCACAAAATACAAAAACTGGTTCTACTGCCCTTCACGCGGCAATACCGAAGAATCATTTAGACATAGTTCAATTATTAATTTCTAAAGGGGCTAGTATTAATATAACCAATAATAATGGAAGTAGTGCTCTACACATAGCTTCTTATTACGGCCACAATGACACTGTGAACGAAATATTAAAAATGAAAGTTAACATCGATGCACAAAATACAAAAAATGGATCTACTGCCCTTCACGCGGCAATACTGGGGAATCATTTAGACATAGTTAAATTATTAATTTCTAAAGGGGCTAGTATTAGTATAACAAACAACGATGGAAATAGTGCTCTACACATAGCTTCGTATTACGCCCACAATGACATTGTGAACGAAATATTAAAAATGAAAGTTAACATCGATGCACAAAATACAAAAAATGGATCTACTGCCCTTCACGCGGCAATACAGGAGCATCATACAGACATAGTTAAATTGTTAATTTCTAAAAAGGCTAGTATTAGTATAACAGACAATGATGGAGATAGTGCTCTACACATAGCTTCTTATTGCGGTCAGAATGACATTGTGAACGAAATATTAAAGATGCAAGTCAACATCGATGCACAAAATACAAAAAATGGTTCTACTGCCCTTCACGCGGCAATACTGGGGAATCATTTAGACGTAGTTAAATTATTAATTTCTAAAGGGGCTAACGTTAATATAACCGACAATAATGGAGATAATGCACTACAAATAGCTTCTTATTGCGGTCACAATGACATTGTGAAAGAAATATTGAAAATGAAAGTTAACATCGATGCATTAAATAAAGATTGATCTACTGCCATTTACACGAGAATCATTTAGACGTAGTTAAATTATTAATTTCTAAAGGGGCTAGTATTAGTATAACAGACAAGGGTGGAAATAGCGCTCTACACATAGCTTCTTGTTGGGGTCACAATGACATTTTGAACGAAATATTAAAAATGAAAGTTAACATCGATGCACAAAATACAAAAAATGGATCTACTGCCCTTCACGTGGCAATACAGGAGAATCACACTGACATAGTTAAACTGTTAATTTCTAAAGGGGCTAGTATTAATATAACAGACAATGATGGAGATAGTGCTCTACACATAGCTTCTTATTACGGCCGCAATGACATTGTGAACGAAATATTAAAAATGGAAGTTAACATCGATGCACAAAATGAAGATGGATCTACTGCCATTTACGTGGCAATAGAGAAGAATCACACAGACATAGTTAAATTATTAATTTCTAAAGGGGTTAGATTTAATATAACCAACAATTATGGAAATAGTGCTCTACACATAGCTTCTTATTACGGCCGCAGTGACATTGTGAACGAAATATTAAAAACGGAAGTTAACATCGATGCACAAAATAAAATTGGATTTACTGCCCTTCACGCGGCAATACTTGGGAATCATTTAGACGTTGTTAAATTATTAATTGCTAAAGGGGCTAGTATTAGTATAACAGACAAGGGTGGAAATAGCGCTCTACACATAGCTTCTTGTTGGGGTCACAATGACATTTTGAACGAAATATTAAAAATGAAAGTTAACATCGATGCACAAAATACAAAAAATGGATCTACTGCCCTTCACGTGGCAATACAGGAGAATCACACTGACATAGTTAAACTGTTAATTTCTAAAGGGGCTAGTATTAATATAACAGACAATGATGGAGATAGTGCTCTACACATAGCTTCTTATTACGGCCGCAATGACATTGTGAACGAAATATTAAAAATGGAAGTTAACATCGATGCACAAAATGAAGATGGATCTACTGCCATTTACGTGGCAATAGAGAAGAATCACACAGACATAGTTAAATTATTAATTTCTAAAGGGGTTAGATTTAATATAACCAACAATTATGGAAATAGTGCTCTACACATAGCTTCTTATTACGGCCGCAGTGACATTGTGAACGAAATATTAAAAACGGAAGTTAACATCGATGCACAAAATAAAATTGGATTTACTGCCCTTCACGCGGCAATACTTGGGAATCATTTAGACGTAGTTAAATTATTAATTTCTAAAGGGGCTAGTATTAGTATAACAGACAAGGGTGGAAATAGCGCTCTACACATAGCTTCTTGTTGGGGTCACAATGACATTTTGAACGAAATATTAAAAATGAAAGTTAACATCGATGCACAAAATACAAAAAATGGATCTACTGCCCTTCACGTGGCAATACAGGAGAATCACACTGACATAGTTAAACTGTTAATTTCTAAAGGGGCTAGTATTAATATAACAGACAATGATGGAGATAGTGCTCTACACATAGCTTCTTATTACGGCCGCAATGACATTGTGAACGAAATATTAAAAATGGAAGTTAACATCGATGCACAAAATGAAGATGGATCTACTGCCATTTACGTGGCAATAGAGAAGAATCACACAGACATAGTTAAATTATTAATTTCTAAAGGGGTTAGATTTAATATAACCAACAATTATGGAAATAGTGCTCTACACATAGCTTCTTATTACGGCCGCAGTGACATTGTGAACGAAATATTAAAAACGGAAGTTAACATCGATGCACAAAATAAAATTGGATTTACTGCCCTTCACGCGGCAATACTTGGGAATCATTTAGACGTTGTTAAATTATTAATTGCTAAAGGGGCTACAAATAGCTTTCCTTTTAGGCCACAATGATATTATGAACGAAATATTAAAACTTACAGTCGGAACATTCACATTGACAACAATTACAAATGCAAATGCGAATTAATCAGCTTATTTTAGCGGTTTATGTCTACAACTACTCATAAACCAAATACTTGCTTCTACGAGAAAAATATTAACACGCACTTTCATTTTATCGCGAGGGAAATAAGTAGCCACTAAAAATATTAATGAATTATTTAATTTCAGCATATTGTTATATATCACCACTTTGTATCAGTAACTTAGTGCGCGTATAAGTTCAATTCAATCACATATTAAGTAGTTCCAAGGAATTTAAGAATTGTTGTCCGGCACCCCGACACTGTATAAATTGTACTATAACGGGTTACAGATTATGTATGTATGTATAATCTGTAATTGTGAACATAGCATGGCTTATTAATATTTACACAACCAAACGTACTATACGGCTGCCAAATGTCACTTTCTTGAACTAAAAATTATCGTGTTAGTACCACTATGCGTCAACTTCAAATTTTACAACTTTTCAAATTTGGAACTGTGCTGGGATAATGTATTTTAGGTAACAGAGTGCCTTATTTTGACATATAGCAAAAAGTCAGTATATATACGTGCAGTAACTTTGATAGCTTCCATAACCTATACGGTTTCTTGCACTCCCTACTTTAGGCGTCATTTTGAAGAATCAAAGTGCCTCTTTGCTCTCTGGTCGTATAACATGGCATTATTTACAACGTTACCTTAGCTACTCATCGACAATTCCAAAGCCATCCATTTTTCCGAAACGAAAGTATAAATTTTAAAACCAGCAAAATCAGATTCATTTGATGATTTGTGATCCGGAAGTACAAAAAATAGCGTATATATACCTGGGGATCAAAGTGCCTTCCCTTGAATGATTATTGCACGAGACGAAGTCGAGGACAATAAACTTCACTCGCGGGATCATATGATGCACTTTTGTCCCATGGTATATAATGTATTATTATAGTGATAGAAATGTTACCGATCTTACAATGACTCTATGAGGACAGTGTGGCCATATGACTTTGAGCGGCCACGTTTCTTCTAACTTCTCAGTGGGCTTGCATGGAGAAACATTTAGAGGTACCTACATAAACAAATTCTGCATAACTTTGTTAAATAATAATAATAATTCTTTTTATCATTTCACCCTGGTCGTCCCATGCAGGCCTATCGAGAAGTTAGAAGAGACATTATTCTTTTATAATGTCACTGTAATAATTATTTCTGTTACTTACTAGTAGTAGTATTCGCTATCCATAACGGAAAATTTGCTGTAGTAGATATGAAAGTGATGCTGTAAAAAGCAATCAACGCTTGCAGATAAATATAATGTACTAGCTGTTAACCGCGACTTCGTACGCGCGACGGTCGTTATTTGTGTATTAAATAATGACTAATTATTTCCTGTCATCCCATCCCATCCCATCCCCGTCTCTGTCCCCGTCCCCGTCCCTTTTCCCGTTACCGTCCTCGTCCCGTCCCGTCCCGTCCCGTCCCGTTCCGTCCCGCCCCGTTCCCTCACCAAACTGTCAAACGAGCGAACTGTCAAACGGGCGAAAGTTAAATAGTCGTTAAGTTTTCTGAAATTTTCCAATTTTCTGCGCAATTTTCTTAATTTTTCTTTCCGTAAGAACCTTCTACAAAGTATTAAAAAAAAAGATTAATGAAATCGGTAAAGTCGTTCTCAAATTATGGCGTGACCAAGGGAAATATGAATTCATTTTTATATACCTATATAGATTTAATGATAATACTAAATAAACTTTTTAAGATGTTGTCACTTGGTAGAGAAAAATTAGCTTGGATCTATTGTACGTTATTATACCGGATGATAATCACCAAACCTGGCCATATGGATTTAACATTCAACATGGGTAACAGTTTTTGCAAAATTTTTGGTATTGACTTTATTTTTAGCCGTCAACATGACATTAAACAGATATTTCATGGCAATTTTTTGGAAATATATCAAATATGTATTTGGAAGTTATCACTCGGTATATTTATAAATTTTAATTTTGTATTTAAAACTTGATGTAATAATATTACCTATAAGACATTTTTGTTAGATTTTAAGGTTAAACTACAAATCAAAATAAACGTTTTCAATATGTTTTATTACATCTAAAATAAATGTTGATTGTAAAGTATACGCTATTTTGTAATTTCCTTAACAACTGTGATCTAGCCAAAGAAGAGCTGAAGCTTTGTTATTGAGAAAGTATGTATTTCAATCTAAAATAAATATTGATATATTAGTAGAGCATAGTGTATAATGCAACATACCGTATGTATGATACATTTAATTTAAATAATTATATCCAGATATCTAATGGGTATCATGTGATTTCACAGCTGTATGTTTTAACTGGTGGGATTGTGAGAGCAACCAGATGGTTGTTTATATTTTGTGAGTAACAAAATAACTTGAATTTATAATCTACGAGAAATAGTCATGTTAAGGGCTAAATTCCCATTAATTGTGAAAACTAATAATTGCTGATTTGATACATAGTAGTAATATAGCATTCTCTAGATCAAATTCTTCAAGTCACAAATATTATTCAGATATAATTCAAGATTATTTGATTCCACTTAACGTGGTATATTATTAGGAAACCAGTAAAACTAGTTAAAGTGAGTGTTGTGGTATACTGTTGAGTTTTCAAAGAGCTACAACGAGCTTTGATTTGGCCGGGAACAGCAAATGAGGTGTTTGCTAACTAGAATTTATTCAGTTAGGAGCTGAGGTAGAGCATTCAGATACAAGATAAACATTCAGAAGGTAAGTGATCATTTCTTACAAAAGATATTGTAATTATATTTAGAAAGTAATTTTAGAAAAAATATTTTTCTAAATTCAATAGTGATTCGAGTACTCGACGTTTTTCGACAATTATATTTTGAAATTTACACATCTTGGAATTAAGATATTTGTTAGATTTTTCATTTTAATCAAGTTTGGATAAACTTAACATTTGATTAAAGTATTTTTGACAATTGGTATTTTATTTTGTAATATCAGATCAAACTTCAATGTGCTACTAACAAACTGAACGTATGCATTTAACTTTATGAAGTACCTGAAACTTGTATTTGATTCATAAAATCAAATAGTTGTTAAATTTTAAAAGTAATTCGGTATTTAAATATTAGAGAGTTGTTAGTTGAAGATTACCCATTTAGCTGGAAATTATGAGTCCCATTGCTTGTAAAACTGACTAGTCGTGGTTTAAAAATAATAATCACTTGACATAATTTTAAATGTCAAATTGATTTAGGAAGTACGTCAATTCCTATTTATTGCATTAAGAAGTAAGGTAAGTACATAGGTGCACTGTACCTGATAGTATTTCTCTTTTAATAATTAGTAAAAGGGTATATTTAATTTGATATGAAATAAGACTCAAAAGGGAGAGCTATTACATTTTGACTCACAACACCGCGAGAAGGCGTTATATTACAAATTTGGCACCACAACTTAGGGCTAGAGATATATTACAAGTGGCACTACTATTTCGCCATTGGAGAAACATAAAATACCCGTAAAAATGTTGGCCACATATGGAAAACCTTTTTATATCAGATTTAATTGAAAATTATTATTGATTTAGGTATCTACATCTTCTCAAATTCAAAACGCGCTTATAAAGAGCAGATTTAAAAATATGAATTTGAATCAAAAGATGGTGCCTCTATTTTTTAACATACTAGAAAATGTTATTTGAAAAAAATGTTTAACATCTACAACAACAAAATCCCCCAATATTTCTATTTATTTCCACCTTCCTCATCATAGAAAATGGGACTCTTAAAGGTTGGAATATTATCGAATAATCGACCTGACCACTAATTAGCTGACTACCTTAAACATGTAATCTCGTTATGCTTAAAAGACTTTCAAATTTCTAAACTCTAGAACGGCATCTACAAAACATGTTAACGTTACGCTTATAACGTTTTCTTTGTAATTTGACTTGCAATTTGGGAGTAAATAACACTAGAATGTTGGCAGTATTTTAGTTTTCCGTTTCAAAAAAGCATATTCCTCATTGTCATTTCGGCTTCTGTAAACAATGAGTAAAGGATATAGAATTTTATTAAAATTTATTCCTGAATTAAAATTAAGACAGACGCTTAAACAGTTTTATAACACTCATAGAAGCCCCTGCTTAAAAAACAGTCCAAATTTGGTGATCTTTGCCGCTTGTAAGTATGCGAAAGCAGAGGAGAGCAGGAACGAATTTTTCCTCCCATTGAATTTTTGCACTTTCTGCAGTTTGAGCCATATACAATAAATACAGTTTTGGGGTAGAAAATTGATCTAATAGTAGAAGGCTATAGAGAAATGCTAGTGCAATGCGAATTTTCAAACAATTTTAATTAGTGAGAAAGTTATTCAACTAAGAAATTTTGGTACAAGGCCTGCAGGTCACTTGATACAAGAAATGAGGGGAGTAGAATAGGGACCGCTATCCCCTCCACTTTTTATTAGTTAAGTCCTGAGGGCATAATTAAATCTCTAATTAAATTAATAATTGCGTAATAATTAAATTGCCTGGGGAAAAGGTGATAATTGCTCCATTTTGTTTTTAATAATTAAATTGCCTGGGGCACATTGGTCGCCATTTTGTTTTTAATAATAAAATTGCTTGGGGCAAAGAGGCACTTTGGGCGCCATTTTGTTTTAATTGAATCGGCGGCCATTTTAGATTTTGAATCAGTCACGTGATGCTCTGTATTCGTCACGCCTATCCTTGTCCACACACTTTCTCTTTTACAATCGTGCTATCTCTCTTGCATTCGTTGAAAGCGCCTCTTTATCTTTGTCGTACTAACTGGAAGGTTCGGTCTTGCACGTTCTAAAGTCATATTTTATTTAAAAAGCTTTTCTGCTCCAAGCAGGGTTTGAACCTGATACCATTGTATTGCTAGTCCTCCACGCTAACAACTAGTCTACGGCGACTTGTTAACGATTTCTATTCTCTGTCCACCTCTATAAACGGCTATTTAAATGGTTTCCTACCAATCCTCTTATGAAATCTTGTCTGATTTTAATATATATTGAGAGGCTTGTTGGTTTTCAAACGTGTTTGCGCTATGCTATACAGCAATCGACTTTCAAATTTATTTTAACATTTTTTATCCTGTAATCTTTTTTCGAATTGTTCAACAGACAGAAGAAGTTTGCTAAGTGCAATCACAAAAAGACATTTTGGTGCAGTTTCAGGTCTATCACTTTTGAAATATCAAAGTGGGATCCACACAATTCCATAATTTTTCATAAGACGCTAGAAAGCTAACAAAATATGTAGTGACCTATATAAAACAAGTGTAATCTAAAACAAATGCAAGAAATTTACATTACTGAATAAAAAATGCTACAATAAATTTGAAAATCGGTTGCTGTATGGTATAGCGCAAACACGTTTGAAACCAACAAGCCTCCTTAGCGTTCTTACTACAATTTCACTTTTTATAGGTAAAGCTAATTGCATGAAACTTCTTGTTTTTTCAAAGTATCCACAAATACAAAAATTAGGGCATGATTAACCTTTCATCGGTGTCGAGCAAATTTTGTATCTCTGCAGTAACGTAAATTTTAAATTTGAACACAGTTGTCATAACTAAAACATGTAGTATAAGAATATTTGTTTAAAATTTCTTACATATAATCTTAAAAACTAAGAATCACTGTTGTACATAGCTACTTACTGTTTCGAAAAAGAAATACAAGAGATTTACATTACAGAATAAAAAATGTTAAAATAAATTTTAAAGTCGATTGCTGTATAGCATAGCGCAACCACGTTTGAAAACGAACAAGCCTCCTTAGCGTTTTTTCTACAATTTCCCTTTTATCGCTAAAGCTAATTGCATGAAACTTCTTAATTAACTGGGTTTACAAATAGCCTTTTGTAATTACATTCGTAAGTTTGAAAATTACTATATTATTCATTTCAAACAATATATATTAAAATCAGACAAGATTTCATAAGAGGATTGGTAAACAACCATTTAAACAGCCGTTCATAGAGGTGGACATAGAATAGAAATCGTTAACAAGTCGCCGTAGACTAGTTGTTAGCGTGGATGACTAGCAATACAATAGTATCAGGTTCAAACCCTACTTGGAGCAGAAAAGTTTTTTAAATGATAAGAGTGACGAATACAGAGCATCACGTAACTAATTCAAAATCCAAAATGGACGACCCTTCAATTAAAACAAAATAGTACGAGCATCACGTGGCGAAATCAAAATCCAAAATAGCCGCCGATTCAATTAAAACAAAATGGCGCCCGAAGTGCCCCTTTGCCCCAGTTAATTTAATTATTAAAAACAAAATGGCGACCAATGTGCCCCAGACAATTTAATTATTAAAAACAAAATGGCGCAATTATCACCTTCGCCCCAGGCAATTTAATTATTACGCAATTATCAATTTAATTAGAGGTTTAATTGCTCTCAGGATTTAATTTAAAAAAATGGAGGGACTAGCGGTCCCTATTCTACTGAAGTGTGGCCACCGCACCAATTTTCCTGCTTGTAAAATTACAATCTTAAAAAAAAACTTTTTTGACAAAAATTATAGACAATTACATAATGTATAGTAAGGGTTTGAAACAAATTATTTTCATTATTAGTTTCTGGACTAAGGATTTTTTTTAAATGTAATTTTTCGATTTTTTCAAAAAAACAAAAAAAACGTTTTATACAAAAGTACCAGAATCACCTGAATCACAAGACACCAAACCATGATTGCTAATATATTGTATTTTACGAAGTATGAATGTATGTATCAGTACCCTCTTGTTAACTAACAGTGTAGAGGTTGTTGCTAAATAGCTATATAGAAAACTAGAGTTTTATAGACAGTTTAAAAATCGAGGTTGTAGTTTAAATTCGAGCGACCGCAGAGAGTGAGAATTTAATAGACCGAGATTTTTATAGTATATTACAGCCCGAGATGGGAAGTGTTTCATTACTGTCGAGAGATTAGTTAGCTGATTGAGACGCGAAGCGTCGAAATCAGCTATTATCTCGAGACTAAGAAAACTTCCTGTCGAGGTTTGTATACTATTTTATTCGCAACCACTTTATTCTAAACAATAATTGGAAAAATTATTATAATATGATACGTCAGGTTGTGACGCGCATGGATGGATCAACGAGATTCCCAGTGTCCCTACCTAGTCAGCGGTCGGGAATGTGAGCGGGAAGTGAATGCGGGAAGTAGCGGGCTGAAATATACGACTTCCCCCACTCAAATGAGATCAGGAATGTTAACATTACATATATGGTTGCGAATAAAATTATAAAACTCGTGTTGTCTTCAAGATTTTTTCTAACACTAATAATCAGTGAAATTTTATAAATTATTTGGCATATGTCAGTCAGAACAGAAAATGTTAAGATTGCTGTGGATAGTTATGACAACAAAATAAACAAATTTTGAAAAAAACTATTGTTAATAAAGTGAGTGCAAACGTTCCAAATGTAGTTCCAGAGGAAATAGTAAGAAAAGGAAATTAATTACGGGGTAGTTTACTACTCACCAAATCCAAAAGTGTTTATGAGAAAGTATATACGCCATTTGTGCAGTGGAAAGATAATAAGGGAATCAAGAAAGTTACTGAAGATGTTGTGTTGGCCTTTCTTGATATGAGGGTAATTATGTAGTAGTAGAATGTCCAGCTTCTCTAAAAAAACTTATTCATATTATGCTTACAGTCCCAAAAATTAGCGCCATCGTTTTTATGGCCAGAGTATTCCATGTTAAAGTCGACATTGAAAGCTAAGGAAAACATAGGCATCGAAAATTTTGATGCTCTTATTCCTTATTTAAAAATATTAAATGTCAGCTATCGTGCAAAAAAATCCAAGGTCCTCACACGCGACGAAATTAAAACATTTTTAGAACAAGCGGAAGATGAAGAATATTTATTTGTGAAGGTAAGAAATTAATAATCTCTATTAATTTTTGGTTGCAGCTGTATTATTCAAAATATTAAAATGTGAAGAAATATGACATTGCATATCATATTTCTTCTGTAGAAGAGTTTTTGCAGCTAAGTTTGTTGTTTAAATTCAAACGTTACTAACTCAGACGCCCGGGTACCAAGATGGCTAATTAATTCAAATTTTTCATTGACCAGCTCCCACATGAAATTACAACAAATAAACTAAAATGCCAGTAATCATAGAGAAAACCTGAATCCCAACACCAAAAATTACATTTCACAAAGTATGATCGGCCTAAACAAAGATGGCCAAGCTCCGCTATGAATAATTAAAACAGGCACAAGTAAACCCAAAAACAAATTCCAAACTTACTATTTAACTTTTGACAGGTAACTTTTAGACCATCCAGATGTTTAAGGACTTCCCATCCCATATTATTTAATAACAACAGGATTTAAACAAAGAAAAACAACAAAATATCACTAGAACAAAAGTCAGTTATTACATTGAGAGAGGTCTTAATAAACACATTCACAATAGTTATTTATGTATCTTGGCCGAAAAACTGGCTGTTTATGGACGATGCCTGAAATTGCTGGCCGAGGCGATAGCCGAAGCAAGCAATCAGGCAAGGTATTTTAATGAAATCTGTCAAACGCAAAATTAATGGTTTCTACATCAAATGTTAAAATTTTAATTTAACTTGAAACGAGGTTGCTCGTTTGAAACTAAAGAGATCGAAATACCCCGAAATTAGTTTCAATAAAAACTAAGGAACAAAAAACAGAAACCCCGAGTGAAAATAACACCAAAATAATAGTAGATTATGTTATTAGGGGTAAAAGTGATACTTTATGTGGCGAAGCTGAAGTTTATTTAGCCGAACGTCAGTGAGGCAATTAATTCAGCTAAGCCACATAAAGTCACTTTTACTCCGAATAACATATACTATTTTATCCGCAAACGTATTCAGGTAAATTTCATTAATATAAATTTAAAAAAAAAGGATGCCCAGGCCACCCGCGTGACAGGCGAGCACTGTACCCCTGCGCCAACCTCTGTTGTTCAAATAACGCGCTACTGTAATGATATATAAACATACTGAATCACCCGAGCTAATAGCACACGGGCACAGCAGCTGTCACACCATACCCACGGCGACAGATGCTCCGATCCGCTGCTTAAAGGTTTATTTAAATTAAAACTTTTTCGTACTCTTTTTGAAAATAAAAACCTGCCTACGATCTAAGTCTAAAAATTAGCAAAATTTTAAGCCATCAAACAATTTAATCGGTCCAGTATCTTCGGAGGAGATAGCGAACAAACATAGAAAGCAAGAAAGAGAGCAACGATTTTGTGTACTTAGGCAGATAAAGTACGCAAAAGTCGCTACTTTATCTGCTTAGGCAGATAAAGTGACACTTTTACCTTGTCAATAAAGACATATAAGTTGTCACTTTTGTGACGTTTGCTGATAAACGACTTTTTGTATAGTATATACATATAAATATTATAACATATTAAAAAAACCTCAAAACCAGGGTGGAAGAACACCAACACTAAAGAGAGCAAAATAAAATACAAAAGAAAAATGTGTAAATATTTGTATTATGAAAATGTAAAATGAATATAAGAAAACAACCATTCAACCAAAAAGTAATACTTGGTAAATAACACCAGAGAAATATAACACACAAAAACAAAAACAAAAATTTTTAAAGCTACAAACCTAAATAACATTTCCGCAGTATATTTAAGAGAGATGAAAAAAGAGAAAAAAGAAAAAGGGATTAAAGAAAGAGGACGCTAAAACACATAATTTTACCTATGAATTACAAACTACAAATAACAACAAATGGTGAAATCCAATTACACCCTTCTTTAATCATATCAAAACAGATAGCAATAACAAAACACCATGCCCTTATAGAACTTGGAACATGTATAAACAATTAAGAAAAACAAAAAACAAAACAAGAGATAAAAAATCATGTGCCTTTTAACTGTGTTCGCCCCAAAATTTTAACTTGTCATAAACAAAATGTATATTAAGTCTGAAGAAGCTATAGTAAATAGCGAAACGTTGCTTTAAATCGATTTTTAATTGAAAATATTCAATATGATATGACACAACTAATAAGTTCACATACAACTATTAGTAACGTTTAAATTTAATCAACAAAATTAGCTGCAAAAACTCTTCTACAGAAGAAATAAGATATGCATTGTCATATTTCTTCACATTTTAATATTTTGAAATTAATAGTTATATTATTTTTAACTGTTAACTGAATGGGATTTTGTAGGTTGCGTTAATATTCGGAATCGCTGGGGCTTGCAGAAAATCCGAATTGTGCGCTATGAAATTCAGTGACATACAGGATTGTGGTGATGTACTGAACGTTATTATTCCTGATAGTAGAACATACAAAGGGAGAAGATTCAGCATAATTAATGAAGGTTTTGGTGTTAACCCCATCAAGCTGTATCGACGTTATGTTGCATTACGCCCCACAAACTCGCCTTTAAGATTTTTCTTACATTATCATAAGGGCAAGTATAGTCGCCAAAACGTAGGAATTAACACCTTTGGAGCAATTCGTCAAAAAATTTCAACTTTTTTAAATATGGAAAATCCAAAAAGGTACACAGGGCATTCATTTCGCCGCAGTTCGGTTTTGGTTAACGCAGGTACTGTTTAACACCTTTATATTGCTAGAAGTAATTTAATATTGTCATCTAAGTGGAGATATTACTTCTTTGAAGAGACATGGCGGATGGGAATCATCAAAGGTGGCGGAGTCTTCCATAGAAGAATGATTTGAAGAAGAGTAAAGATTGCCAGAGAGGTCTTCAGTAATGGAACACTGGCAATAAGTGAAGAAACAAAAGTTGTAGAAGTAGATACCAAAGACAAGAGCACTGGATCAACGAATTCAAAAGAATGTGATTGTTCTAGTTCAAGTAGTGGTCCAAATGATCAGTTTAGCTGTTGTACTGTTAATTTTTATGGTTATAATACTTGTAGAAACAATGATTAATAAAATATTATTTTCTAACACTTCATCATCACATCATTTTATTTTGCTTCTACATTAAATTTCGTCAATGACAACGTATTTTAAGATCTTATAAAGTAACGTTGTCATTGACTACGTGTTTTATAGAGAAATCGTATTTTAAGGGCAAGTTAAGGTGCGAGTTTATATGAGCCATGGAAACAGTATAAGATGTTAGTGTTAGAAAAAAAAGTAAAAAGTGCATCCATGTACTAAGATGAAAACGTATTATTGCAACATACGAATAGAACGTATTTAAGACAACGAAGCCGGAAACGTCAAATTTGAAAGCTTGTGTTTGGTTAAGACATTTTTGAAAATGTCTCGTTTCATTCCTTCATGTGGAAATAGGGATATGAAAAATCTCTCTTATCAGGAATCTCCATCAAATTTGGTAAATTTTTGTGCCTGGATAAAGGTTATCACGAAAAGGAAATATATGTGATCTGTCAGATGTTGTCAACTCGCGCCAATTTCATAAAGTGGCCATAATTTGCCAACATTCGGCTAGTTGGCAGGCTTCATACAGACGAAGTTTTTGTTAATCAAAGCAGGCGACGCTAATTTTAGTCCTAGTTCCTGTGAAGTACCAACAGATGGCGAATGAGTAAAGAGGTAAAACGTCATTCTGACGTATTGTGAGATTTAATTAATGTTTCGTATATTTTATTAAAAATAGGAAAGCGGTGATACGTTGTAACTTGAAATACTGGTTTAATATTGTGTGCCGAAGCAGCAAAAAAAACTTTCATTTACCACTAATTTGCTTGTCTATAAAACTGCTAAAACCAACATGGAGCTACGACATCCAGTTGTGGAGTACCCCATCTATCAAATGTTGAAAACTTGGAACGATTCCAATCTAAGATACTTCAAATAATACCTATTGCACCGTACTATGTTTCTAATAGAGACGTCAACGAAGATCTGAAAGTCATATAAGTGAAAGAAGAGGCAATTTAGTGGAGTGCGAAATATCTTCAGAGATTATAAATACATCCTAATCCATTAGCATTAAATACACTCGATAACAGCGAACAAGGGCTTAGACTTAGACTCAAACAGTGAAGGTCGTTGGACTTTTCTTTACATTGTTAACAGAGCTAAAATAGTTAAGTTATTATGTCGATTATTATTTTATTATTTTCGATGTCTGCTATTCAGACTACATAGACGTGTAAGTTACTGACTCTGTCAGTACAGTAGTACTTCCACCCGCAGTATTGTGTTGTAAATTCTTTTTTGGCCTCGTGACATGTAAGCAATACATTTATGCACAGTTGACGTCCACCATAACTACGATGTTATAGTTAGTCAGTGCTTTGTCGCACCGCGGTGTGGTAAAGTGACTAGACAATTTTTAGTTTTCAGAGACCCTTAAAGAAAAAGTTGCTTTGTAGTAATAACGGGTGTTAGCAGAAACGCTAGTTACGTATTTTATCGTTCAGTTGCGTTTAGGAAAAATAAAGAAAATTGATATTTACGACTATGAATTTTGACGTTTCAAAGTGTCAACTACAACATTTACCGATGTCAGCTTGCTTGATGGTTTGATATTTGAAAGCGAAGTCATGAATTTATAGAAAATGTTAAAAAAATATATGTTGGCCAAAAAATGTAATACAATACTCGGTGCGTTAGGCATTTTACAGCACTCGGTTTTATTGAAGCACTCCGCTACGCTTTGTAAAATGCGACCTACCGCACATTTAATGTAAATAACTATTTCTTTATCAGTGCAAGAGCTGCAATTTATGTGCGACCAAAAACAAATTCAAGAAATGATCAAAGCAATGGCGTCTACCATACTTGAACATGAAAGTTTCTTCAGCAAGATGTTTGAAGCACTGTGGATAAAAATGGAATATATAGTAGATGAGTAACAAAGAGTTTAAGAACCTACCATCACATCTTTATCCAAAGAAAATTATCTGTTGATAGAAGTGGTACAGTTGTTGCCAATAAAATCGGGTACACTTAACTAGATCTAGTGATAATATTTTTATATTTTAGTATTGCTTAAACAGTTCTTATGCTCCTAAATTACAGTAACCTGTAATTTTGTTACTATGTGATGCAAATTGCAAATCAAAAACGATGTAGTTAAGATATAAAGAATTAAACAACACTGTTTGCAATTACAGCTTGTAATCTATCTGTCATGGAAGTTAGTAAAGTTCTAATATATTCATGAGATAAGTTGTATTTTTGCCTATATTAATGTGAGTGGCTATTGCTTTTATTTGCTTTCCTCTCAATAGCCTATCGCCAATTCTTCCTTTTTCGAAATCATTCAAATGACGGGGCATGTTTCAAAGAACTGATTTTTGGCGTTCGATGACAGCAAAAAATGCGACAGTTAATTTAATCACACAGGTTACTAAGGTATTATTTTAAAAATTGTGTTTACATTGGGAAAAAATAGCTGTACCGGATTTGTTTGGCGACAACCGTACATCACCTGCAGCAATATTCTCAATGACATTTGTCAGGCCCTTTTGCGTTCTTAGAAATTCAACTAACAATTGAAGCCTTCAGAGCAGACTGACTGTATTTCAAATCCTTTTTAGATATTTTTCATCGCATAACATTGTAACGTCAGTAAGCATAATGATTTTGTAAACCCCTGTTCTGGTGGTGCTAATTGCGGCATTTTGGAAATCCCTTCTAGTTTTGTTTCGGCAGTTGGTTGTTAAACACGTCAATATTTCAAACATTTAAAAATTCAGCCTGTGGGTGCGACAAGGATAGCTGTGGCTTGCTTTGCGGCTACCAGCTGCATGTCTAGCGCATTTTTGCGCTGTGATTGGTTGAGGCGATTTCTTATAGAGCCCAGGTGGTCGTTGGCGACCGTTAGATTATTCAGCCCCGAGCCGTCGAAGTAGTAAGTAAGAATTTACGATCTGGTGAGGCGTCCCCGTGCGTGACGCGGGGTCATCGGCTTTTCCCGTTTATGCTGATGCAGTGTGTTCGGTGTTTATCTGAACTGTGTTTGCCTCTTGGCAGTTCCCAGAGAGAGGTGTTAGAGTGAACTTGTGTGGTGGCAGTCCGTTCTCTTCTTACGTGCCGCGGCAGGTATTGCAGTGTGATGTAGACTTGTTTAGTCAATTAATCCGCCATTGCAAATTACGCGGGATCACGATCTCTGTATATACCCATGTAACGGCTACGTTGTCAACAATTTGCATAACCAAAGGAGGTCAACGCAACATTTCATCCGAAAGGGGATCCATGAGTACATTTCGCCAATTCCTGTATCGCTTTAGCCACGCGAGGTGCAAGATTCCTACTTGACTACCATATGGATTGCTTTCTCGTTCGCTACCGGCTGCATTCAAATTTGCTGTAAATACCATAATAGTTTTGCGTACACTCCGCCTAAAATTCACCGTTGCAAATTAACGCCTGCTCTGTTAGCTGGCCTTAATTACGCCGCTTCCTGCATTCAAATTTGCTGTAAAGACAATAATAGTGTGGCGTACACTCCGCCTAAAATTCACTGTGGCATGTTAACGCCAACTTTACTAATATCGCATGCATTACGTAAAATCGCTTGTGAGATAGTACAGTGCAACGTACATTCCGACTGAAATTCACTGTGGTGTGGCAACCTTTGTGCCATCAGCCCGTTTTAATTGTAGCGCATTTATTGCCAACCTATCATTGTGTACTGCCAATTTGTGTGACTTTGTGTGTCGTAATACAGGGCCCTCGGATGACTCGGGCCCAAATTCAGGCTTAGCTTTCACGCGACCCGGCGTACCGCCGATGGGCTCAAGCCTACTTTTACCCTTCACTTCCGGCCTGGATCTGGCTTCCGGCTCGACTGTGCGCCGCCCCCATTAACAGTAAGCGCTTTTCCCAGCTGGGCGTACTGAATAAGCTACCTCTTCGAGTTGCTACACTTGTGAGTTGTAATGTGTTCGATAGGTCACTAACTGTGATCCAATAGATGTATTAACCTTGTCGTCTTTTTCTTGTATCTGTTGCTTCCTGTGCATATCTGTTACAGGGTGACTGTGTCACTGTGCTGCAACAACTGTGAGGTGAGGCCCGGACGCGGAGGAAAGGCATTCCAGGTAGGTGGTCGCATCTGGTACTGCACCGTGGCTCCCGAAATAGTTATTTGAGTATTTTCCCGAAATAGTTATTTGAGTATTTTTCCGAAATAGTTATTTGAGTACTTTCCCGATGTAATACTTGGAGTACTTCTCGTCCCATTTGACTCTCCAGGTCCGGTTGAACGTGGCAACCTCGATATTAGATCTGGTGGCGCCCTCTCTTTAACAGCAACCTACACATATCACGTAACGCTTTTCCTGTGGCGTACCGGTGTAAACTACGTCCATCTCACTGAGCGCATTTGAGCCGAGGCCTTTAGCCTGTTTTATCGATCTCCCAGGGCGAGTGCCCTATTTCCCGGATTTGCGTAGCATCCGACACTCTCCTATCAGCGGGTGTCGTAAGGACAATTTAATACCGTAACACATTCATTGGACATCTTCTGCATAGAACTTCTAATGGACGTACCTATAGAAAATATCATTATAGCCATCCTAAAGGAAAAAACAAATATTCTTATTAAAAGCGATTGGATTGATCACTGTCATCGAGTGGGTCAACGTTTTGAAGAGAGACCGACGACGATTGCACTGAAATTTACCAGTTACAAATTTCGAAGCATGATATTCAACAATAAAACCTCATTAAAAAACATGAAGGTCTCCATTAAAGAATATTTGTCAAAGACTCGTTTGCAGGTACTTAAGCCTGTAACAAACAAATACAGGTTCCAGCTAATGGTACTTGTTGACAACCGCATTTCGAATATTTTTTTATAAATCGCAAAAATTGTTTTTCGCATACACCGCTTGCAGGTTTACTGCAACATGTATTATTTACTGTGAGCTAATGCCAAAAAGTTGTTTAATAAGGTTAGATTAGGGTGTAAAACGAGAAAGTGGAACATCTTGCGTGAGTTGCTGGTTCCATTATCGCTCAAGTTGCAGCGTTTTTCCGCTAGATGGCGCCACTTAATTTACTCCCTTTTTATGTACAATTTTAAATAAAAATTATAAACAAAACATTATTTAATAAATTGCAATTCATAAAATACGAATGTATATTTGCAGAGAATAATGTAAATAATAACATAATTTGCTTAAGTACGGGTATTTATTACCTAATCCTAATTTTAAAAAATGTTGCACTTGGCAAAATAAGAAATTTTAATTCAGTATCAATTTATTTAATTTTTTATCATAGTCATTAGCTCATTAGGTATATAAGACATCGAAAACAAAATGTTGGCAAGCTTTAGCTAATTAAACGACAACGCCACTTCACCTTTTGGCAATTGAATAAGAACCAAATGTATTAGTGTCAATGACCTTATCAAGAAAAACAATTTTTGAAGAATAGTCTGCTTTTGAAACAGTAATAAAATTATTTAATGTGAAAGTAAGAGCAATTCATTTTTATATACTTTTTAAGTTTAGAATAAAATTGTGATTTTTAATACTATGTACTGCGGGGAGATCAAAAATAAACTTCATCGGGGAGCAATTGAAAACAATAAAACTTGCTTCATCTGTAGTATGCTTTTGTTGACATAGAATAGTCAATTTTGTTTAAGTTTCAGATTTGTTTAACATCTTGTTTAATTTATCCACATGTTATTTTAATGTTACCTATCAATTTAATTTAATGTATACATTTGGTTTAAATTACATATTTTGTATATTTGTGTGGCTTATTAGACAGTTAAACTCATATGAACTAATAATATATTTAATTGTAGTTCAAATAATGTACCTTTATAAAATGGTGTGTAAGACATTATGTGACCGCGATCGACCCTTCAATCCAAAAACTTGGAAAATATGTTCATTGCATTTTTCCGAAAAAGATCTTCAAGCGGAGGTATTAAAATATATACCAAGAGGACGAAAGTTAAAATTAGCGGCCGTGCCAATTTCTATTAATGAACAAAGGAATGACACTAAAGTTGATAGTTCATCTAAGCACTGAACCATCTTAGAACCACAAGAATCCATGGAGGTAGAAACTTCAGAGTGTAACGCCGCATTTCATTTATGCGTTACTTTGGTATACCGCTCCTTGATGCAGCCGCATATCTAATTTTATTCACCGCGGGCTCCTTTCCTGCGATGCAAAGCGTAGGAATTTTGGTTTTTTTTCCGGAGAGCGCTAGACCTGGCTCGAAAATTTTCGAGTTGCGGTCTTCTGATACCAGCTCTCGCCGAATGCGGCTGGGCTGCAAAAATAATTGAATTGACGAATGCACAGCGGTGTTTCTCCAAACACGTTAGGCCGATTTCCAGCTAGGGCTTGCCTCCATATGGCCTGCTCCCATGTCTACGACTTTCGTGCACACTGTTCCCTTGCCCTTACTACAAGTAACAGCTTCCTGGCATTAAGCTCAGATGGTTGGAGTTGCTAGCGATCAGTTCCTGCAGCGCGAGTGCCAGATTCGGGCAAATTTGAAGACGGCTTAACTTCCCTCCGGCTACAGTAGCCATCTGTATGCGCTTCAGGGCCCAACTAGCATTTCCAGGTAGAGGCTGGCAAAACCTACGTAGGAACGCAAGATAGTGCCTCATAAAGCATTCCGTAGGTACATGCATTGAACTTCAGTTTGCTGTTTAATTTATCGGTAAAGGGCTATTGCCTAAGAATTAACAGTTCTACGAAGACCTTCGATTAACAAACAATACCATCTTGTTTGCAACGCTTGATGCGTTGGTAATTCATCATTTATATGGCTGAAATTTTTTATGTACCTTAGCGTATTCCTTGAGACGCTTGGTGTAACAATTGCGATCGACGGAAGCTTCGAGTCAATAAAAAAATGTTGTTGTTATGTTTCTAAGCCCATATTTTGGACTCAATATTGTTGATGGTTTGATGGCTTACAGAATCTAGATTGTGTGTGTTGTTAGTTCTGTTTTGAAATGCGCCATACTACAATAATGAGTACGCCTCTAATGTGTTGTGTCATTTAGCTTAAATAAGGTTAACAATTAAATGTCAATATGATAGTTGTCAAAAGTGTTACCAATGTAAAACTTGGAAATTACTAAATTTTAACATTAGTTCCGATTTTCACCGCTCTTCAATCTAGAATTTGTAAGCTGTATTCTGTGTCAATTTATATTTTTATGCAATAGGCTGAGCTTTATAATTGTTGTTAATTATTAAAAGTCTATTTAATATTATTGGTTTATATTTCATTTGTGTATTCATGTTACGACCCTACTTGAACTGACTCGTTTGTTCTTTTTAAGATTTAGTTTGAAGTGCAAGGCTTACAAGGTAGGTGGTGTTTAGTTTTGGTAGCTAAATTTGTTTGTATGTTGTGTTTAACGACAGGCGCGCAAAATGTTGTTGCTTCATAAAGTTTATTTTTAACCCTAATGATCGCTGCCTAGTCCTTACTCACACCATATTTTTGCCGAGAGTTAAAGCTAGCTAGGGCTATGTTCACACCTCGTTTAAGGGGTAACAAAAGTTGCCGTCTGAGGAAGAAAATAGTACTATAATTATTTTACAAAATAGGATTGAAGACCTAAACAAGACTGTTCTTGAAAAGTATAGGGTTATACACAATATGCAAAAAAATCAATTTATTAAGAACAATGAACAGTAAAAAGAAAATTAATGTTGGAAGTTCATAGTTATTTGTACAACAAATTTTGAAAGTCATACTTTTTTTCATGAATTTGCAGTTTGCTTAACGACGGCGAAGCCCGAGTTAATCAAACAAATGAATGGATAAAGGGACTTTCAAAAAGTGTTGTACACGTAGTTTCTTTGCACAGTGATCTCTTATAACTCGAAATTTATCCCAAAAGGACTTCGGAATTTGCAACTGTCAACTGACAACTAACAATTTCAATAAAGTAGTTTAAAAAGTGTAATTTTCTTTACGATTTTTCGTAAAAAAACGACTTTCGTGATCACTATGCAAAATAGTTATTTACGTTACAAGTATAGAAATGGAGCTTCAGTACGAGTGATGCCGGAAGAGGCCGTTGGGCCGAGTCCGGAATTTTGAGACGAGTATGGAAAAGCCACTTCCATACGAGTTTCGTATATTTTTCGTACACTAGCATACAAAACGGAATAATAAATTTATCATCCCATCTGAATTTGTCGTAAAATTTATTAATTAGAAAGGTACACTTTGCGGTATTTGTACGGTGTAACTTTCTAATTAATAAAATTGTACGGCAAAGCACTTCTTTCAATGTCAGTGTACGAAAAAAGTATTTATTCTATACTAATCAATTACAGTTAAATAATGCCTCAGCTACTATACTAGGCAGTTATGAATTCTTAACTCCCTCCAATGTAGTATGTCAAAGTCCATGTCAAATTCGAGGTTATCAGGTTAGGTTTTGCGTCAGTCTGTGTCAAAACCGAAGCAAAACCTAACCTGACAACCTCGAATTTGACATAAACTTACGGTGCCACCAACATATTATTCATATTCCCTTTATGGACTTTTATACTTCCTTTTACAATGAAGGAAATATTGGATTGACCCCAAATATCCGAAATTAAGTTTTCAACAGAAGTTCACGTTTTAGAGTCTTCTGAACCCAAAAAACAAGTTTTTGTTCATTGGTCTGTCTGTCAGTCTGTGTGTCTGTGAACAGAACTTCTCAAAAATGAAAAGAGGTATGGCGTTGAAACTTCATATATAAGTTTTGTGTACTATATAGATGAGACATCAAGCTTTTGAAGAAAATCGCATAACCGGAAGTATGGTGTTTACTCTTGTGGTTTTTCAGTTATTTCGATTTTTTCAAAAACCGCTTTAAAACTTTATATTTTATTACCTTTTTAATGTGTATTGATGTGATTTTCCAGATGAATACCTCTAAAATGATTTTCTTTTCTTTTCTTTTCTTGTTTTTTCATTAACTCCTATTTTAATTAGAACACTCCGTATATTATTACATTTTTCAATTCAGCTTAAAATTTTAGATAATATTTGTATTTCAACTAACGCTCTATTTTGTACGGTTTCTGTAGAATTTATAATTTTTGAAAATATTTGACTAATGCTTAAACACTAAAAATCAAATTTTTGACTAATTATAAGATCACTGTTGTATGCGTGTATCACACCAGATTTTTAATAAACATGTTATATTTGATTAGTATGGACGACGCGTTATTGCCGAAATATAGCCTGATTTACTGCGAAGAGTGTGTAAAAATTGGACCTCCAGATTACGCCATGTACGCACCAGCAGCGTCACATGCCCGAAATCATATTCAAACAATAATGCCAAAATATGATCTTTCAAATAAAGCCAATTTTATGGATATTAAATTTAAAGTTCTCCGCCTCTAAAAAACACGCATTAGTTGTTTTTATGTCATCACGAGATACTCCCCCTCTCTCCGTCCCGCACGTTTAAATTTTTCGAATGTTAAGGCAACCTCCTCTTTCAGTTTTATCAGATTTACAAACCTTGAGGACTATAGAGTCCCTATATTAATCGATTACCGCAATTGATGCACCAGTGTTTTATATTTTTGGAGCCAATATGGCGAATACACTGTAAATTATATAACACCAAGAAGGTGGGTGGTGCATATGTCAGCAACTGTGCGCATATCAAATAATTCTGTTCGAATTCGAAGTTATACTAGTGTTTCAGTGTTTTTTAGTTTTTTGTGTTAGTACTGTTAGTTCAGTGGATATTCTATATTATAAAAAATAGAGTAGTATAGTACGTTTTTTTCCTATAAAAATTTTCAAGGTCAAGATAAAATTGGCAAAACTGCTTTTTTTTAAATTATTAGAAAATTTATTTTCGTCAGGTTGTTCTGTAAACGACTTTTGTCACTTTGACATTTAAAATTAAATTGTCAGTTTTTCTTTTTTGAAACTAAATACCCGTAAAAAACGGAATCTTTTAAAATTAAATGTAGTGAAGTGTGCAGAGAAACTGCTGGATCTGCATCTTAACACACCAGAAGAAACGTTTACGAAAGATTAGCAAGAGCTTTTGATGTACATAGAACTTTAATGCCAGATTTAAATTTCCCACCAATTTTTAGTTCTATAAAGTTACTAAAACAAATTTTGCCAACATATATTTTTTAAAGGAATCCAAGTTATGCAACATAAACCTAAACTATTTGACCTTGAAAATTTTTATAGGAAAAAAACGTACTTTAGATAAAAAGCACTCCCTATCAAATGCAACTTGATTTTTTTAAAACACAGCTTATTTCCACAATACTGGAACTAACATTCAGAAAAATCGGTATAGTAGTTCACCATTTATAATTTAGCTTGTTGGCAACTCAAATAGTAGGGTTCATAAACAAGGGGATTACAACAGATTACAACTTTATACTAGGCTTTTTAGAAAGCAAAGGTCTCGTTTATAGTTTGAAAATATATTTATTTGAAATCGGCATTAGTACAGTCGTGTTCAAATAAATCTGGGACAATGCTTTTTTCATATGTAGGTTCAGTTAAGAATTGAAGAATATCTCCATGGATTTCATGCTATCTGAAAGAGTTACATTAAACTTTATCAGGTAATGAAATTTGTAACTCTTTCTGATAAGAAAAAATCCATGGAGACATTCTTCAATTCGGAACTCAACTTGCATGTGAAAAAAACACTGTCCCATATTTATTTGCACACGACTGTACCTTGAAATCGTCATTAAAATACAAGAAATCGGCAATAAAGTAATCCATTGTTTTACGACTTTTTGTAGGTGGCGAAGCGACAGATAAACGTCAACCGACGTTAACATAACCTACAAATGTTGGTTAAAATGTTGTAATTTCAGGATTTCTCGGATTCAAATAAAACATAATATACTCCTCGGCACTGAAGTTCCTTTTATACCTCATGTGGTTTATTTGCCGTAGACCTACGGGCCTCTGCAACTAAATCCACATTCGTGGTAAAAAGCTAAACTTCACTGCCTTGGTATACAAAATAGTACTTACCTATATTATATCATGAGGGACTAAAGTGCACCATTTAATCCTGCGAGTGGAGTTTGTTGCCTCGAGGGCGAAGCCGAGGGCAACAACCACTCAAGGGATTTAGGCACTTTAGTCCCGAGGTATATACGCTATTTTTTGAACTTTTGGGAACATTATCATCAAATATTTCCAAAATTTGGAATCTGTCAATTTGGAAACTGACAATTACAATTTATTAAAAACTGAATTGCAGCAGGTCCTGGATAGCCTGAATCAGTTGGCAATACCTGAAGTGTATTGTCAGTCTATGTCAAATTCGAGATTTGCAGGTTAAGTTTTGCGTCAGTGTGTGTCAAATGACAAACAAAACCTAACATACTAACCTCGTGTGTACAAAATTTACTATAGTTACGGTATCATTTTTACTTTAGTCCCTAGGGATTAAATGAGCTACTTTAGTCCCTGTTTACGGGGACTAAAGTATCAACTTTAGTCCCGGAAGTGCAAAAACTACTATTTTCGAAAACTGATAAAAAATGTTGACATTTACAATCTAGATCAAAAAAGACTTTTACTTTCAGAAATTTTTGATTAAAGACATGGTCACTATGTAGACAACATTTTCTTTGAATTTCCGCTGTGCAGTTTTCGAAAAAACGGGGTTTGATACTCGATTGCGAAATTCTTTTGCATTCTCGAATGTTTTTTTAACTCGCGATGCTCGCAAAAAAACTCATTCTCGAATGCAAAAGTAGCATTTCGCAATGTAGAATCAAAAATAACTATTTTCGCATTTTATATAATAATGTGCTATTTAGTAAATTCAAATCGTTTAATTTTAGCATTTTGGTGCATAGAAAATGTTACTTCTATATGGTAATGTCATTGTCAATGACATAAACTTACAGTGCCACCAACATATTACTCATACGTTGGAATTTCTACAGCCGTCTTTTTTTAATGGACATGTGGTATAATGCTTTTATATAAATGTTTGTTTATAAATACTAATACAAAATGCGAAAAAATAGTATACACAGTAAGTAGTTTTACTAAACTTATATAGCTTTTTACGTTACCCGCTCGCTTCGCTCGCTCGTTTAGTAAAACTTTACTTTTCTAAACTTGTTATGTAATATACTATTGGTCAACCCTGCTACTGAAACTTATTATTTCCTACTTGGATACAGAACGTTTGTTTTGCACACTTAACGATGTTTGCTATGACAACGTAAGCGAAAGCAGGTAAAAACTTTTTACCCACTCATTTTCCCTATTATGTCAAATTCGAGATTGGCAGGTTAAGATTTGCGTCAATCTGTGTCAAATAACAAACAAAACCTAACCTACCAACCTCGAATTTGACATAGACTGACAATACACTTCAGTACTGGCAAACGTATAACACGAACAAATTTTATTTCGAACCAAAATTTGTTTTTACTTCCTTTTACAATAAAAGAAGTGTAAGAGTCCCCTGCACCCAAAAATTTTTTTTCATTTCTCTGTCTGTCTGTGTGTGTGTGTGTGTTGTCTGTCTGTGTGTCTGTCAACACAATATCTCAAAAACGAAAAGAGGTATGGCGTTGAAACTTCATATATAAGTTTTGTGTACCATGTAGATGCGACAGCAACCTTTTGAAGAAAATCGCATATCCGGAAGTAGGTGTTTGCTCTTGTATTTTTTCAGTTTTTTTCGATGTTTTCAAAAACGGCTCTAACGATTTTTTTAAAACTTCACATTTTTATTACATTTTTTAATGTGTATTGATGTTTGATAGGTGATTTTCCAGTTGAATACTTCTGAAATGGGTTTCTTTTGTTTTTTCCATTTTTTTTATTAACTCGTATTTTAAATATAACACCCTGTATATTATTACATTTTGAATTTAGCTTACAATTCTAGAAAAAAAATGTCTCTTCAACTAACGCTCTATTTTGTACCGTTTTTGTAGAATTTGTAATTTTTGAAAATTTTTGACAAATGCTTGGAAATTCTAAATCAAATTTTTGGCTAATTACAAGATAACTGTAAAATGAAGTTGTGTGCAGGGTAAGTACACTATTGCAATACCATCAAATGGTTTCGTGACGTTCCCTATTGTTTCATAGCTTCATCCGCCAGAGAGGTGCCATAGCTAAAAGGCAGGAACATCACCGCATCATTCACAGGGAATTTTCAACAAGTCATGGGATGATGTGCGTCATAAACAAATAAATACGTACTTAAATTACGAAGCCGGGCTTTGGCGCACGAAATTCCAACTGCTGATTCGATTTACTTTAATGTTCGCTTACTAAAGTCAGTTCTTTTGGTTTCTTTTAATATTGTTTAAACGCAAAAGTGTTGTAGATATAGTTATGCTGGTTAGGGTTGAATGCTTTTTTCTTTATTGATTTGTTTTGTGTATTTTAACGGTCAATAGATCTATGTTTATTTATGTCAGCAAATTGGCTTTTCTTATTGAATTGAAATTGTTATCAGCATCAAGTTGCAGACCAGCTTTCCTCGTTTAGCAGATATTGATCATTTCTATCCAAAGTAAGAGTTTTATATGTACTGAGATAGCAAGGTAACTACAGGATAATACATCTAAAAATATTAAAGCTTAGAAAGACCTTTCATTTGAATTTAACGTCCGACGGAGGGGCTACCAATCAACTTGTTTCAATATGGCTCACAACGGTAGGGTTTAAACCGCATCATAGTTTTTGCTTTGTTTCACTGATCATAAAGCACCTTTAAAAAAGTGAAAATCTAAAACCATTACATTGATAAAACAGAAATCATACAAAATTGAAAGAATTACTAACACAACTATAAGCCGTTCACGACCTTTTTGGGACAGAATTGGCTATGATTTTTGCTTTTCATGTTGGAGTAACTGATTCGATGATGTAGCGATGCAACTTTTTTTTCTGTCAGTGTCTGTTCGACATTTTCTTGTCACCACATTGCCAGATTTATTATTTTAATATTCGTAAGAAAATAAATTATTTATCAAATGAGTAAAAATAATTTTAATTCCTTCAAGGAAAAGTCAAAATGCCCAAATAATTTTGTTACAACAAAAACGATGCTACTTCCAATTTAAAAAGGACAGGCCAAATTAAAAGAACGCGAGTCGATATGGAGACTAGAGGAATATCCGGTAACAATGTACCTATTCAGAAAAAATAACTGAAAACAACCTAACCTAACACAAGAGGTGTCAATTTCCATTAGGGAGTTTAGTTGCCACAGAGGTACTGCCAACAAAATTACTAGATGGTCATAACCTCACCTAACCCAAAAATATCGTGAACGGCTTATATATACAGCTCCCTCGTCGTAACCTTAGAAATTTCACGCAGCCAGCTCTCGGGTGCAATCGCATCACATCGTGCACTTCGGCTGCTTCCAAGATCACTATTCGCTGGTGCGTCCACTGCTGTACATTCACCTTAAAAAGCTGACGCCAAATAAGTTTACACTTGGCCCTTGCGTCTTTAAACTCTACTATTTTTGTATAGGTTTGTTTCCTACAAATAATGTTGGTCAATTGTTTTATTTGCAAAAACTATTGTAGATTATAGTACATTGTGCATCTAGGGCGAAAAGCGTAACATTGCCAGACGACTGTGAATATGTTGTGCGAGGCGAATGCCGAGCCCAACAACACAGGAGTCTGGAAATGTTGCTTTTTGTCCAAGATACACAAACATACATTTTTCTGCAGATCGATACAAGTAATTAAAAAATTAGGAAATAGTACTTAAATATTCCCTGCCTAGGCCGGGAATATTATTCCTGTACAGTTTTATTCTAAATTACCTAGCAACGGCTGATTTAATGGAATGTTTGAATTATTTATTGTAAATTACCTAGCAACTGCTGATGTAATGGAATATTTGACTTTGCTCAACAACGTTTTGTCAATAATGTGTCAGTTCTAGTACGATTGGTGGAAAAATTATTTATAAAGTATATTAAAAATAAGCGCTTTCGAAAATATGTACTTTTAACTCGGACTGTACGCTTACCCCTACACTGTATCGTATTGATGCTCGAAGTGAAACTTTTTCTAAGGTTATGATGCGGCAGCTGCATGTAATAGTAAACCGTAACATTTTCAAACTCATATCTTACGCAACTCTTGATTTCTAACTTTATGGAATTTTTATAAAAAGTGACAAATTTTGAAACTTGGATTTCCTAGAAATTGTCATCCTTTGTATATAAATTAATAAAACAAGTCTTCTGGCGTTCATATAACAAAATAACAATTTATTATTATTGGTATCATTCAACTGATCTGAAATGAGATATTTGGTAGCCCCTTCATCGGTACGTTAAATTATGATAAGACATCTCGTATGCTTTAGTATTTTTATAGATTAATTGCCCTGTAGTTTACCTAGCTAGCTCAGTACACACGAAAGTTTTACTTTGCCTTAGCTCGTGAATAGAAAGTGTCAATATTTGCCAAACATAAGAAGTTGGCTGCAGCTCGGTGCTGAAAATAAGTTCAAACAATATACACAAGAAAAATCCATTTGTTTATACAAATAAACATAAATACATTAAACCTTACAGCATACACATGAAAATTTATAAAGATAATCAGAACTAAAACCTAGAACGAATGACTATTCCTAAACATCTTAGTTTTCTGATACAAATAAATAATTAACGAGCAATGGCTCGTGACTACACGCATTTACAAAACCAACATTAGCAGAACAACCGTATCTGTTATACATTTGCATTTAAACAATATCAAAAATACCCTAAAGTAGCTGTCCTTGATAGATAAACGAAAGTTAAACTGCACCGAAATTTGCCGGTGGAATTTTATGCATCGAACTCCAGTTTTATAATTCGCTTACGTTTTCATTTGTCAATGATGTTAATTTTTTACGGTAGCGATATTCCCACACAGCCTGAAGCGACCGCTTATCGTTTAAACTTCAAACATGCTCAGTATTGGGTTTCTTATACTAAATGCCCGAGAACTGCAACATAGCCTTCAACGGTCAAACGCCTAAAAAGTTCTTACCCGGCTTCAGTAATAATAATTTTTTTTATTGTGGTTTATCTATTTAAGACTTCCAAATCTAAACAGTTCTCATATAAATGGCGGACGATTAATCTTATCCCATTTATTAAACCAGTAGACACATTTAAATTTTTTATGAGACTAACAATTGATCCTCTTTTTAGCGTTAAGCAATGTGGATATATTCCACTGAAATTTGACGAATCTAGAAATTCCATAGAATATTATAAAATGTCACTATCTGATATAATTGTATTTACACTCAAACATTGTATTTAATATCCAGGCAAGTGATATATAATTTTATTGTTGATTTCATCACAATATTTGTTTTTAGGAAAGTTAAAATTGAGAATTAAGATATTAAAATAGTGCCACATGAATAATAATGCATTGTTGAATCGTTAATTGGCATGATAGATATGGATGACTCAAACTTATTTACAATAGTATTAACAACTTTTTGTGGAAAGAAATAGAGCGAAGTATGGAATTGCCATCAGGAACGATATTAACTATTGTGCAAAACCTATGAGACATACCTACTTTCCTCACGTTATTGGAGTATTGGTTGGCTCTTAAGGAATTTCCGCGCTGTTATATTGCACCGCTCCCAGGAGACCTATGACTTTATAAGAGAAAATGGAATGGGCACCACAAAAAAAAAGCTAAGGGAAGCCCGAAGAGAACTTGGAAAGAATAGATTACAAAAGCACTTCTTTGGACTTAATCGCAGGTTGGCACCTCGCAGTCTACTGAACACTTCCTCCAGGTTTTTCAGATGCTCGTTGAAGGATTTACCCACCACTATGATGTCGTCCAAGTATATCAGGCAGGTCTGCCAAGATAGACCCTTCAGGACAGTGTCCATCAGCTCTCAAACGTGGCGGGGCATTGCACAAACGGAACGGCATGACGGAGAACTGCCAGAGCCCAGTTCCGATAGTAAATGCAGTCTTCTCCCTGTCCGCAGGTTCCATTCCGACTTGCCAATAACCGCTCTTCAAGTCTAGCGTCGAGAACCATTGAGAACCGGAGAGCGTGTCCAGGGTATCATTGATTCGTGGCAGAGGGTAGCTGTCTTTCTTGGTCACATGATTCAGCTGCCGGTAGTCAACACAGAACCTCGTTGAGCCATCCTTCTTCTTGACAAGAACCACAGGGAAAGCCCACGGGCTGCTGGACGGTTCGATAATCCCTTGGTTTCGCATATCTTGGACAATCTTCTCAGCTTCTTCCCGTTTGGCGAGGGGCAACCTTCTTGGATGTTGGAGTATCGGTTGAGCATCCCCCGTATTGATTTGATGCTTAACTAAGTCGGTACGGCCTCTGGGATGATCTCCGCACTCGAAGACGTCTTGATACCGGGCCACCAGATCTTCGATCTTCTTCCGTTCTTGTTGGCTCATGCCCTTGCAAGCAGACATCACGGTGTTAATTAATGCCTTTGGGCAGCCCTTCGCCTTGCTGCCGCTGTCACTAGTAATCGTTCTGAATACGGCGGAGACCGGTGTGCACCTTCCCAGGATTGTGTTTCTCCTGACGGTTGTCGGTTCCCTGTTGACGTTCATCATCCTTACTGGGACCTTAAGCCCAGTCTTTACCAACGTCTTCCCAACCAGGATACCATGAGTGAGCTCCTTGTCATAATCGGGTTCAATCATGCGCACCACGTTGCCCCGGAGATCGCCATCCAGGTATGCATCCACGACCTTCTCGGTTCGTCCAGGCAGAGTAACATCTTTCGCCAATACCACTCGTACTGCGATCTCTTCTCTTGGGTGTAGGGAAAGCTCCCCCCCACCCACGTGCAACACGCCTCGTCCCAGGTCCAAAGTGAACCCACACTTATTCATGACATCCATTCTCAGGATGAACTCGTTTGCAATGTCAGCAATCAGGACCCGATGCTTGAGGGTTTGATTCCCAATCTTCAATGTCAAACCATTTTCCCATGTGTGGTCACTGCGCCTCCCGTGGCAGTGCAAAGGCGTGTCCTGGTGGGCAGCAGCTGACCTTCGTCTCGTATTACGTCAGATCTAGCGATGGACTTCGTCGCTCCAGTATCCAACAGCAGAGACCGAACTCTTCCATTTATTTTCCCATCAATGAAGAGACTATCAGGCTGGTGTTGCACTGACGACACATGTATGGGAATCTCTCGCCCCTTCTTGTCGACCCGCATTAGTTTTCCGACGGCTCGTCAGACACTCGGGCTCCTTTCTTCGGACAGCGAGCCCTAAGATGGCCCATCTCTCCGCGGCTCCAGCAACGGGCCCCCTTCTTCTTCGTCTCTTGCCTTATAAGTCGTCGCAACATGTCCTCCATGGATTCAGGCGCTATCTCCGTCGTGGCGACACCGTGGACACGACCATGTCCTCTGGAGGCAGTGCTTGCCGCTTCAAATTCCACGCATGGGCTAAGGCCTCTCCCAGTGTCCTATGGCGCCCCAGACGTACCGCTTGCTGAGTATCGGCGTCTTTAATTCCATCTACGAATGTTTGGACGGCTAGCTGTTCCAGGAAGTCCTCCGGCGCCGATGGATAAGCGAGCCGAACCAATCGAGCAACATCGGCCTCCAGTTCTTGCAGAGTTTCCCCCGACTTCTGAATTCTGTTCTTCAACTGGGCACAATGCACATGCTGAAGATGACCATTGCCATAACGCCGTTCCAGACGATTCACCAATTGCTGGAAGTCCCTCTGCTGATTTTCTGGAATCATTTGCAGAACACTCAGGGTATCCCCTCGCAATGTCAGGATCAGTGCGGTTGCTTTGTCTGCCATTCCCCAACCATTAGCGACGGCTGCGGCTTCAAATTGCTTCAGGTATGTTCACCATGGCGTTTTCCCATCGTAAGAGGGCAGTTTCATGTGCAAACCAGATAAGGTAGGCTGATTCTCTGCAAGAGGAGAAGAGAAGCTAGCAGATTCAAAGGGAGTTGGTTGGCCTTGGCCACTTCGTGACTTGGTAAATCGTTCCTGCAGCTCCAGTATGTCATCCTGAACTCCGGCCATCTTTCTCTCCATTTCTTCCTGAATATCTCTGATCTCCCTTGCCAACTCGTCATGGCTCGCTTTCAGTTCCTCCTTAAGTTTATCCTTGAGGTCTTCTTGAGTCTTCTTTCAATTTTTCCTCAAGTTTTTGGACTACTTTTTCTTGCACGGTTTTCAGCTCTTTCTTAAGATCTTCTTGTGCTTTTTTTGCTTTGTCCTGACCAACTTGAATCTCTTTCTTAAGATCCTCTTGTGCTTTCTCTGCCTTGTCCTGGCCAACTTGCATTAGTTGCAAAAGTTGGCTTAATTGGGCTTCCATTTTGCTGCTTTGAGATCTCGTTCAAGGCATGCACAATACTCACTTCAATTTATTTATCTGACCGTTGCTTTATCGGCACTTGTTAAATTAATTATTTATTTAATGTATGTTTAATAATTTTTTTAGAGCCCCTGGTATAACCCGGTACAAAACCCGCACACCTGACGCCACTGTTACGTTTTTACGTTCGGGCTATTTAAAAATTATTCACTGCTTCTTGTATTATACATTTATTTAAAACAATTAATTATGATTGTTTACAAACACACAGATTACTTAAACTAACAAACTATTTCTAACAACGATACATTATTAATTTACACTGGTTAAACATCAATTATTTATCTGGCTAGTTACGCGTTTAACATTAATGATTTATGTGGTTCGATTTATCTGTTATTTATTTCACTAGGGTTCGTGAACTGAATTAGAACTCCGACGGCCGTGTATTTATATTCGCGGATAATTTCCGTCTAGAACAATCGAGGCTTCGCTCGTACATTCCGGCAAATGCCATGTTGACCTCGGGCGTGTTTCCGGAAGCGTGAATCATCCCTTACATCTGGCTGCAAGGTCGCTTCTCCAGGCGTCTAGAACATGACTCATAAGACTGCAGCTGCCTGATCGCCAGGCCGTTACAGTATAATCTTCTAACAGCCTACTATCTTTACGAATATTTAAATCGGCAGTAGTAATTCCTTCAGTACGTTTGATGTCATCAAATATTTCACAACTATTTCCTTGTTTTCAATTTTCTATATTTTTTGGAGCCGTTGAAGTCTCTTGGTGCTGATGCTGGTTAAACAGTGCTTTTCATTTGGTTAAAACCAGCCTGGGGCTAAGGAGGGATGTTGCCGCTAGAAGCAGAGGAATTTTTTGCTGATTTTTTTCAAAAGTACACACCTTTTGTGTCCGTTAGGACATGAAATAAAGCAAACTTTTTAATTAAGTAAGAAACGACTTCCGAGATAGGACCGTGTTATTATTGAGATCGAAGAACTGAACGTTTCGCATACTTTCGTAAGGGGCTTCATCAAGAGGTTAGTTAAAGAGCACGGTAACTCAACGTGAAAACCATGCCAGAGGTGACACTCTTCTAACGATTGGAATGAGAAAGGCTAGAATTTATAGGCAAGTGACTTTGGGGGTGGTTTATATGTTAGCACTTTCCATATAGAAGGAAGGGGAAAGCCTTAATTCCGATTGAGATTAATGTTTATAAATCTCAATGGCTTCGCGAATCTTTTTACTTGAGAAAGAAGAGAAAAAGTATAGGGATTTGCAGATAATATGTTTCATCATCTTATGGCCGGTATCGCGGTCGTGTTCGGGGATGGATGATGGTGAAACGAGACCTGACTTGAGGCAACGTTGGTATTGAGCGATACGAGTTTTTATTGACCGTCCGGTTTCACCAACGTATACAGCATTACAAGAGCAAGGGGCTCTATAAAAACACCTTTAGATGACATGATATGTCATTTATAATATTCTTATATCTCAAATATCGCAACGCTACGAGAGCCTATCTAGACTAAGTGAAGACGGCGCGGCGTGCAGGTCTTTACAAGATGTTATTACCAAATATTCTGAGCTCCAACGAGTCTATACTTGCAACAAATATACTCAGATAGGCCGAAAACTTATAAACTCAAATAATCGCAGCAGGCAATAGTACAATATCTGAAATACAAAAAGGCAGTAGTAACGAAATCGGACACAAAAATATTAGCAATGCATTGAATTTATTAGGCAAATGCTGCAAATAATAGTAGGTACAATAGGTCCTAAAGACATTACTTAAGGGAAAGGTGCACACCCAATTAGCAATTTATACTAGTAACTAACACAATTGAATAAGTAATTAACGGTCCAACAAGTTAAATACAAATTACAGACTGAGAACAACTTCAATTTCTCTGCGAGAATGTAGCTCGCAGAATGGCTCATTAATCCAGCATCAGCTGTCCTGAAGGGAATCCAGCCAGGTGCATCGGTTGAATGGCACGGCATGAAGGTCAGAACGCTACGCCAAAAAAGTATAATTCCGCAACTCTGGTGGGGCTGCGGCGACGCAGTTTACTAGGTCGTAATTTACTTGTCTGAGAGATCGAGCTCCTGCAGTGGTTGATTAAATAGCCTCCAAACGGGGTCTTATAGCTATGCTGCAGCAGGTTGAGGCTGCTTGTAGAGATTACCAGGTCGTCATTGAAATATGGCTGTCAAGCGGATGACTCAGACGAGGTAGCTCAAAGTCAGATGATACACACAGGAATGCACACCTCCCAAAGTAAGCTGAATCGATGAAGTTTCAAACCTTCCGGGAAACGCCTGAATCCCAGGATTTTTATGAGCAGGAAGGCTAATATCTAATAAATCATCCGTCTAGTAGACGTGGACTTTATGTATCCCAAAATACGTGTTCCAAGCTTAAAATCCGCAGCAAGTGAAGCTTCGACGAAGAACCTCTTTAAATACCAGAAGCTAACCGGCGAACTTGAAGCACAAGAATTACATGTATGTAGCCGGGCTGAAGCCACTTGAGGAAGAGAACGCTATACGAGCTGCAACACATCGTTTCGTATCTCGAGAAGATGAAACAAGACACGCCTACACGACGCGATACAGATTATAACGCATAACAAACGCGAACGTCCTAAAAACAACTTAACGAAGCTCGCGGGTATTGCAGATAACAAATTACGGCGCATATGCGAGGGGCCACTTGAGCTACGTTTACACGATTACGATTCACCAAATAAAAAAGCGTTTATACAACCTATATTAAGCAACAAAGTAAATTCTAACGCTAAATACGTTTTACACACCTAACAGATGCTTAATTTATCCTTTGGCGAAAGAACACCGTGTGAGATTTTGCTCGAAGGTTTGAAAGCTTTCCTGCGCGATCGGTAACTTGGTGTATTGTTACGGTACTTTTGGAGCGACCCCCGTATATGTAAACATTTGCTAGTTAAATCTTTATCCTTAAGTATTATTAGGTGGCTTTTTGGGAATTGTTGCATGCTTTAAATTAGGTTTGGTTAGCGGTAACCTAGTTTTAAATACTCTCCTATAATTATCAAGCAGTTTCGTAAGCAACTCCCCAAATAATTACCCATATTTTACAAATTAAATTTATTCTGGTTACATTTCTACAGATATTTAAGTATGGCGGCTAGGCAACCATTATTGCACTTCTATTAAACTATTTATTTGTTGCTAGATAAGGATATCTCTTATTGCAGTCAAATTTCTTCAGGGTTTTATTTGTATCTTCTGGACCAAAATGTTGGAAAGTTTTGATAACTGGTAACTGGTGTATTTTTGAGTTCTTTCCCATTTTAAACTTGGTGTAAGCTGCTGGTGCCTCAGCTGTGTGCTTTATTTATGAGCTAATTAGTGTAGCTTCGCTCCGTTTCGATTCGATGGAGGATCTACAAAGCACATGTGCCCTTTAAGACGTTCGTATTTGATTTGGTTGTACTTACGTCGTTCGTAATTGCGGATTCGTTTGAGGCCAGCATTATTCTTGCACTTCTAATGGCTGCCCGTTATCACTAAAGGTAAGCTGTCACTAGCCTCGGCTCCTGAATCGTAGATTTATTTGGGTATGGTGCGTTTATAGCCATTTCCTGTTGGATTGGACACCTCCCGTTGGAGATTAAGCACTCCCCGTTCTGTCGCTCTTGGCTGGAAGCCATCCCGTCGATCTGGACCCCTGAAATTGACGTAATGCCTGTACAATCTACAACCCCCGTGGGCTACGCCTGCAAACCGTATGTTAGGTCTTTCACTCATTTATTTCAAATTTAAATCTGTACTTACATTTCTTTGCTGTCCCCGGACTCCGCCATTTGCACGTCAGCCGTGTGACGTAAAGTTAGTAGCTTTGGTTGTGGCTCACGACCTACTTACGGGAGCCGTTTGCTTCACTTTCGAATCGCCGTGAATTGATTAATTAGTTTGTATCGGTAAAAACCGGATAAAGAGCAGATCCAAGCGCTTGCTATAATTAATATTATATGGTACTCTGATGCATTTTTAATATTAAGGACATCGACGTGTTTAGTGTGGCCAAGCAAAAGTACGTTGCTCCGACACTTAGAAATTACTTTGAGTAGCGTTTCAACGTCATTTAGAGCTATCCTTCGGGGTTAAACGTTAGCCAGGTTAGGCTCGTATAGCTCTGTATCGGCGTATTTGCTTTTGAGCCCGCTTCGCGCTCCGTACAGGTTTAACCTCCGCTATTTATTTTGAATTGCCTCCGCGACGCCCTTCGTAACCTTGTCCCCTTTTTAGAGTGTTTGTATTGCTCGCCGTATCGCGGCCTAAATTAATTTTTCGGATAGTTCTGCATGGTTAAATTTATATTCGGCTCGAAACATTTTCTTATTCTGCACGTGCTTACTATATTTATGCATATTATATTTACATACATGTATAAATTTTGATGCCTGTTCGAATTGTCCTATATTTGTATTTATATTTGCACTATAGTACCCACCCACCAAATGTTAATAAAGCTGTGATATTTTGATTGGTCGTTGCTTTGATTTTGTTTGCTGGAATTGTATATACCTTGTGGAGGTCCGACACAAGGAGTAAAACCACGTCGAGGACCTGGCGCCCTCTCTCTTCTTTGTTGTTCTCTTTCAGCGTAGCTGGAACCCCGACCCTTCTCGGTGAGTTAGCCCAATTAGGCCGATAGTTACCAGCAGGCAAAATACCAAGTAAAACTTTCGCCAACAGGTAAAGCCAAAACAATTATCCTTCCTCACAGTATATAGGGAAGAAAAACTATTGCTGCGGGAGGATCGGTTTTCAGAGGTTTAGTTGATAGTTGGCCGTGGATGAAGATGGCAATTGATGGCAGTCTGTATATCCCTAGCCCGGTAACCATTGTTTCTAAGAGCTTTCAAAATATGATTTAATTTAACTCGGAAATTATCGGGTTGGGATATGGAAACAGCCCGGTGCTTATACAAGCGAATTGATAACGGAAAGTTTTTGTGTAGGATGATGGTGGAAATCGGCATGTAGATAGTGGTCAGTGTGAGTGAATTTGTGATATAAAGAATAAATAAGTTTGGCACTAGGTTGGCGAGACACATGTACACTTGCTTTCAAAACTTTCGCATACACATTCAAAATCAAGTAACAATGATTTTGCAAAATTTTTGCTGTGTGAGCGGGTAAATTTGAGATTAGGTTAAAGATGACATTGACAGCATTTAAAAAAATTGCGATCGATCTCTCAGGACACAAATTCCTGCTTTTATCTAGCCCATAATGAGTAACAACCCCCCTTCTAATTTGGAGAGCATTTTGACTTTTCAAAAGTTTAAATGTCAGAGTTGATTAATTACAACCCTGATTCAATACAGCGAAAAATAGGTGTACGCGAAAGTTTTGAAAGCATGGTGAAGTGGAAATGTCTAGAGCAAATACGACCTAAAAATTAGTGATGGGCACTATCGAATAATTTCTACTATTGAATACTTACTAAATGACTAGTACCAACTATCGAATGAATTTATTCCAATATTTTTATTTGTTTTACCTATATGCACCATTTGCTTAAGAATATTAAATGAATGCTCCTAACTATTGAATGCATTTATTCGAATATCATATTCGCGTTAGAATTCAAAATACATTTAATGGTGTATAACAACAAATAATAAGATAATAATTGATAATACTGGTTGCGATATCTGAAACTGTAGATCAACTGTCTAATTTGCTTTAGAGTTCCTGTATAATAGTTTAGTGTAAAGTATTTCTAATTCGCTTTAGCGGTGCGCTCCATGTGTTTTAGAATAGACAATGGGGCATCTATAGGTGGCCAATTCATTTAACATTTTGGGTTTTCGTTTTGGCAATCAAATAACCTGTACTTTATTGCAAAAGTGCTGTACACGGTAATTCGATAGGTAGCAACCGGCGAAAACCGAATGAATAATATTCATTCGTTCCGTTCGGCTTTGTGCTACCGCGCCACCTATTGCCTTACCAGTTCGCTCATTTGCCATTTCGATTGTTTCTCGATAGCGTAAGTGTCGAATGAATAAACCCATTCATTCGTTTTACCTATCGAATAGTTCGATAGTTTTCATTCATTCGTTCCCATCACTACTAAAAATAGTGAATTAGTATTGTTTGTTATAATAGCTGGTAAAGTATGTGTAGTTCTACTCTGATTAATATTAAAATGATCATCACTACTAGTCCGGCAGCGGAACCGTGTTATTTCCCTGAAGTGAAAATTTTCGTATTAAGTGTTTTTTTTAACGGATTCTCGTAGATTTATATGTCTATTTACCATATCCGACTGATGACAAGCTAGCATCTTTGAGCAACTTGAGATACACAGGGTGTTTCAAAACAATAAGATGATTGTATGTTTTTGGCTTTAAACTTGAATACTACTTTATTATTATATGGTTAATTGGGCGTTAACTTATTGAATTTATTGATTTTACAAATTTCAGCCATATACAGGGTGTTTAAAAAATCTGTGTTATAAAGTTTTAATAATATTAATGCATTTCTGATATGAGAATATTTTGTGTTCCAGTTCAAAATTCAGCTAAAAATAACAACGTACGTGTTTAAAAACGAAGCTACATGACAGGTACAGAGTGTCCCAAAAATTTTTGGCTGAAACAACAAACAGACAAACAAAAGTTGGAGAAGGTTTCTTAAGTAGAAACCAAGCATAATTATTCCTGTATCATGGTAATACGATCACTGATAGCGATTTCTTTTTCAGATTAGAGTATAGTGTAACGTCTAGTTAAATATGAGTGAAAACAAGTGTTTTTTTAACTTTAAATTTGCTTGTGAAAAAAAAAGTTAGAACTTTCCATTGCTGGTGCCCAGCGCATAAAAACTTATAAAGTGTATGAAGATCAAAATTTTGAAGAACTTGAAGAGATGTTGATCGCCAGAAAATGCTGTTACCGAAGCGGGAACTTCAACAACGAAAATGCAGTGGCGATCAGAAGTGCCAAATTTCAATTTTAAAAATGACTGCCTGTATTGTGGACAAAAGTGCGAAGTGGAAAAGAATAAAAAGAACCCTTATCGATGGCGACCGTCCTTTCAATCCCTAGCTTTAGAATACAAGGTAAAAAAATTTCAAACAAGGAAGCCATTTTGCAAACGTGCGTGGAAAGAAACGATATCTTGGCTGCTGAAATTAGATTAAGATTAGCTGGCTGTGTGGCAGACCTATCTGCCGTAGATGCCAGATACCATATGGACTGTCGTAATAAATTCATGGGTCAAAACGCTGTGCTTTCAGCAAAACGACAGTTTAATCAGGATACCGAGGAAGAAGATATTTCTTACGAGAAAACAGTAAAAGAAATATTGACCGATAAAGAAAGATTTTGGAATTCGATAGATATAAACAATATATACTCGGATCGCGGAGGACATAAACTTACTCGAGGTAATTTAATGAAAACCCTCAAAAAACAGTTTGATGAACTGATAGCACTTTCTGCCCCAGGATATCCAAATATAATAACATTCCCTAACAAAGTTGCGTCGTGTTGAGGATGACGCTGATGATATTGAGACTGCAATTGGCAAAATAACAAAAGAAATAAAACGCGAAGTTGCTAATGTAAACAGGAACAAAGAGAAATATAAGTTACCTACATGTAAAATACGAAACGGTGTTAGCGGATTGCAGTAAAACTCTATTAAAATTTTGCGAATCGCTATCACCTAAATTGGACAAAACTCCACCGGCATTTTTAATTGGGAGTATCGTCTCATCGACTTTATATAATACATTTACAAATCTTCAAATAGGTGTAAGCGTTAAGTTTAGATTTTCAAAAGAACTAGTGAGTATTTTGAACCAATTTAAAATATAATGCACGTATGATGAGCTGTTAAGGTTCAAAAAGACTGTCGCTTTTGAGGTGGTTAATAATGTAAATTTAACTGAAGTTACTAAAGGAAATGATGCTACACTAACCCAAATTATTGTTGACAATTTTGACACAGAAATCTCATGGCAAAATGGCAAAACCAGTACTCATTCGCTAGCTGTCCTTGCCGCTCACACTACGTCAGCAGGAGAATTTTTAATATAATAATATACTTTTGGAACACCCTGTATTTATTTATTTTTTTTATTTTATATAAACCTTATTATGAAAAGCAAACCATTTGTAAAAAACTAGTTTATTTACGTAAAATTTGCAAATAATTTAAAAAGAGTGATATTTCACCTACTTTGTTTATCGGACACCCCGTATCTGGAGTTGCTCAAGGATGACGCTTTGTCATCACTTGGATATCAAAACTAGGAGACCCTTAGACCCCAAATCCGTTTTGAAAAAAACTTAATACGAATTTGTTGGGTTTTACCCCGTGGCTGCCGGACTATACTGCAGGAGTTGATCCATTCCTTAGAAATATGGCAAATTTTCTGAAAACTATAATATGTATCATCCGTGCCTTTAGTTTTTCTGGAATAATTTCCACACCCGCAAACTGTACACCGAAGCATCTCGCTTAACAGCAAGTAACGCACGTGTTAATTTTGTTTAATAAGCCGTTCGTACACGACGTTTCGCTGCTTCTCGGGGTAGTTAGTAATCACTGACCAAAATTGTACCTCTACGTAAGTACCACACCATGTAATCCTAACACCACGCATTTTAAATAGTATTCAATAGATCTCTAAATTTCAACAAACAATCTTGATTGAGGTGCTCCTCGGAGGTGAATAAGGTAGTACTGGTACTAGACGGTCCCTGGGGTACTTTTACGGCCGTCGGAGTGCCGCTGTATGCTTAACTTTGACATGCAAAAGCTCAGCAAGGCGGTTCTCCTGGAATTACGTCGAATCTGCAGGAGCTCACGGGTCGGAGCGGAAGCTGTAATTTCCTCTGGTGTTGCTCCGGGACCTTGTCGTGAGACCTAGAAGTGTCTTTGTACAGGTAGGTTGTGCCCTTAATTAATTCTAGCGATAAATCCACCTGGTGGGTCCTTATCACGCAGAAACATGCATGTTTTCCGCTGCCTCCGTAAGAACGTATTATTGTCTTTTCTGCGATCCAGTATTTGAGTCCTGACCCATAAGGATGCAGAGAAGGGTATCTGAAGGGTGCTTGACCCAACAAGCCACGAAGTTTAGTTTGAAAATTGGTTTGAGGGTCTTAGTCAGGTGTTGAAACCAACAAGCTACGAACACGATTTGAACAGCAGTTTCAAGACACTATTTGTAGGGGCCGGACCTCAACAAGCTACTCAAATATGCTAGGAGAGTTGAAGTTTGGGGTCAGGTATTTTTACAAGATTTTCTAGGTGAGTCTAGAGACTCAAATGTCTTATGGTTCTGGACGGCTTCATTGGGCAGGCCTAGGTCTCGGAATACCGGATTTGGCTAAACCCAAAGAGTTTAGAAGCTGGCGGTTCTTCCTGTTAGAGCTGACTAGACGGGTGGCTGTATCAAAGTGCCTTTAGCAGCCTGGGTGCTTACGTTTTATGCCTTTGTGGACTGCTTTATCTGGACTATTTTTTAGAAGAATTTGAGGAGGGTTGCGCCCAGCTCTGCTATAGGCTTTTATTTTCTGTAAATATTACTGTCTACATCTCCTAAGATTTCATGTGCTGCATTGTGTATCGCTTGCATGTTGAACGTGAATATGATTTTCGTCACTGCTTATTTGTAATTTGAACTTTAATCTATTAATGTGCAATTGTAGAACGCTGTCCTCTTTCAGTAAAAGTAATTTGCATTTGGTTCTGGGGGTTATCTGTTCTGTGTTTTCTAAAGTTTTATTAGTTAAAATTCTGATTGCAAGTGTATTGCCATTTTCGCAACGCTCAAGTGGTAGTCGGAACTACAGTTGGTACCTCTTTTAATCAGTACCTAATCTATTTTAATGCACTGCTGTTGTTTTGTGATGATATAATCTAGGAAAGACTGTTGACCAAGTGACAGTCTTTCCCTGGAATAGGTATATGTGTATCTCAAAGATTTTTGACGAATTAATAGAAAATGCGAAACAGCAAGGAGCGAGAATTACCAACCAGAAAAATAGAAAAGCTCCATTTGTTTTTCACCATGACGCGGGATGATAACAACTTAAAAGGACTAATGTTCTTTTTCAAGCCAGCAGCCTACGCCTCTTCGTCTTAGATGGCAGCAAGAAGAAGACTGGCAATTTGCAAGAAAAAGCACCGAAAGACTTCAGCATGAACAAATGGCCAATTTAACATTTTGAAATACCCAAATATTGGTCAAAATGAAAATAGGCAACGTGCTTTACACACAGCCGATTAAACTGACCTAATTCCAAGCGCAAATTAAGCCCTAGCCCTAAAAAGATATCACGAAACAGGCAAGAGAACCATTTGAAACCTTTACACATTGCTCGGGGTATATTAACGTGCAGGAACTCGTAGGGCTTTTTTTACTCTTAATACTGTACAATTAATTTTCATTTTCCATATCTCTGACGTGTTTGACCAAGGATCTTTGCATCTTTTTTATACACACAGGTCTAGAAAGGTTTCTCCATTTGTATTTGTCGTTCCCCCATTAAAGCACTGTGTGATGACACTTATCACGTGATGACCAATTCTTCAAGGAAGTCTACTACAATTAACATTGTAGTGTATGGAATCAGAAGTCTATTGCAAGATAGTATAAAAATTATTAGGTACTTTCGTATTTTGATTTTCCTGCATCTACTGTTTTCAAATATTAGTACCTACTACATTGTGAATTGTATCGCTAATATGACTGATGTCGTTGATGTAACATTCATATTTTTCGTAAAGTGCCATTTCTATTCCTGATTGCTTTTAACAATATACATCATGTAATTTTTGTACCTACTATGACATCCCACCACCCTTCTCTTTAGTTTTAGACAGCGCTATACAGTGTTTCTTTCTTGCAATTACTCTTTTTCGTTTTTTTGCTATGGTGGTAGTCAGCATGTTGCGAATATATGCAAGGCCTCCTATATTGTTCCAAGCATGACACTGGGCCTATAAAGTGGCCTTTGGAATGGTTTACCATAATCTGGCAACATGGCTTCTCCAACATTTAACAAAGAATTATTAGTTTTAGTTACTAAATGAACAATCTGTCAGTGCACTGTCCCCGTCATTCTGATACATGCCAGTTAAAAAATAGTAGTGTACGCAACAAGTCCAGAAAGACCATATTTACAGGACGCATAGGCAAATTTCAGGCCGATGCCGAAGGCGAGGCCTGAAAGTCTACAAGTCCTGTAAAGGGCGCTTCCGGATCAGTTATGTACAACATTGCATAGGCACTTGCGTTTCTTCTTAATTTTACCTAAATATTGAAACATTACATAACAAACAAGCGTTATACCTTCGTACAAATCTAGAGATATCTGTAGTTGATTTCCTTAATAACCACAGTCAACAAATGTTGTAAACTAATCAGAACGTCTATTTTTCAAAATAGGCTAGTAAAGAAAAATTTTCCAAAATCATTCTGTATAGAAAAACTTTTCGGCTTAAAAATTGAACAGTAATGCATAATTTTCAGGACACCCGCCTATTTTCTTAAATGGTTATTATTTATATCGTAGTGCTTCACTTCAAGGTAATATTTAATTTAAAAACAATTCCTAATGGGTAGGCACCTAATTCTCAATTGCAAGTAATCGCTACTAATTTTGACTTCATCGAAAACAGTATTTTTTTTGCCTGGAAGCTAGTGGTATTGCAATCGGAACAAGTCCCTTCATCTTATAAACTTTTATATCGGAGTTTTACAGTACTTTTCACAAACGACACTAATCTTTCCAATCCGCTAATCCTCTGCATTAAAAACTTGTTACCATTTTTGTGCCACTGTTTCGTTCGATAGAAGTTTGAACATGCTAACATATGGAGCAACTGACGAAGCGTAGTTTCGACTTGCCGCTTGGTATGCAACAATTTCAATGCATTTTTTCAACGGACGCCTTGTCAAAATAGTTTATTAACCTCAAATATATTTAAATGTTTTCAAAACTTAGTGTGTTCTGGAATGGCCTAGCTGAAAAATTTCCATCAGAGCCAGTGTCATGGCCTGGAGCAATACAGTTCAAGTTGGTATATAATGCATCCGAGGTTTTGGCATTGTTTCTGAGAGCTGTTTTTTAAAGCGAACACGTTGTTTATCTTCATTGCACTGACTCATTCCGCATTTTCTTGAGTAAGAATTATCTTTTCCATGAACAACTCTTCCGCAACCTTCAACGATACAGTAGTGTTCTCGCATATATGTTTTAATAAGTTCAAGTTCTTCTTCCATTCGTGTTTCCGAGAGAAGTTGTTTACTACAGACAATTTAGGTTTAGACAAGCATAGTAAAATCGTAAAATAATATCTTACATGACCCCGAATGTTGCATAACATTTTTAACATTTTTACATTATTTATTAGAGGGTCATAATTCCCCATAAATACCTACATATGAAGATAAGCAATTGCGCACACGGTGGATAATAGGCGCAAATTTGCTCTCACACGTCCAGCGTCAATGGGGGTTTTCGTCACTCGTCGCTGTCGGTTCTGTGATCTGCCTAGTGTCTACCAGTCTCCACTACACAAATCAATGAATTGCACCTAGTGTGTAGTGACCGCCGTACTTTACAATTTTGCTAATAATATAATGTTTTCATTGTTTGTTTTAAATTGTACGACTAGTTAGTCCAAGTTGAAAATATCGAAAGCCTGCAAAATTTCAATTTTAAAGGTAAGTATTCGTATATAAAACAATACTTATTTTATAATATATTTTCCCTAATTTTCCAAAATTGAATGAAGGTTCCAAGCGTCTTACTTTGTGCAACCAGTTGTGAAAAGTAAAATATTTCACAACTAGTGATGAAATAGCTATTTATAAAACCAATTAGGAAATGTCTCATTTTGTGTAACGCTTGTAATCTATGTATAAATGTTAATGAATTAAAACTCAAGTAGGTAGTACCTACATTTTCGTTTTCTGTCATATCAATTTGACGACACAATGATTTTTTCTTAAAACGTCAGTTAAATGTGGCATTATACATACTGCTGGATTAATAATACTAAAGTGTAACTTTATTGCCATGACATCTCAACATTTTATCTCTTCTCGTCAGCAGCATATAAAATTTATTATCTCCGCTGACGGGCGTAAGAGTAAACTAGCTAAATCATTTGAAATTCTTAGCTTGGCCTCCTAGGTGGGTTATGCTGATCAGTTTCTAAACCTGACATGTTAAAAGCTGCAATGAATAAATAAGATTTACTCAAGAAACTTGTACGTCATTGTAAAATATACTAACACATTCTCTCTTAATTAAAACTGGTTCAGAGACGAATAATTATATTGGAAGGACATTAGAAATATAAAATCTTCCTTTATGGGGAATGTTTCATATTTCTAATTTCTATTTAGCTCTATTATATTTCTAATTTCTTTCCCCACATTTTGAGCAAATCAAATATTAAATAATTATAGATTTTTTCGGATTTTGTTCACAGCGTTGTTTATAGTAAAGTCATAGTAACGCTTTCCAAAACAAGCTACATTTATCAGTCTACTCAATGTTCTACCTTAAAATAATCAGTTATCAACGTTTGAATAAAAAATACTTCGTTATTTGGAGAAAAAGTATATTTATGTGACTCGGCTGGATTTATCTGCCACACCCCATACAGTTTACCTTTTGCTGATAATAACATGATATACTATTCCACAACTGGTTTTGAACTATTTATTTCACTTAGATTTGAAAAATTATACTTTATATGTCAAAATTAGAAAAAGTTCATTGTGCCATACAATTGACATGTTTTTCTGTTTCTTTAATTTAAAGTTATCTAAAGATTTACTTTTCATTTTGTTAAGTAAATTCAGTTATATTTTTACTTACAAATATGTAAATCTATATACAGCAATAAATGCAAATTAAGCTAACTGTTTGATTCACACAGATGCGTGCATCAAAACCTTTTTGATTATAATTAATCATGTAATTCAAGTCATAACTGTTCTATCTCATTCAAAGGTCGTGTTAAAGTCAAATTTGCATCTTGCCGTATTTGTTTGCCTCTGTTAATATTGGAAAGGAATTTGTAAGCTTCCCTTAATGGCTTTTAAGCGGATGGATACATTTTCTAATAGAACTTAAGCCGACTTAGCATATTTGGGAATCATGGGTTTATGGATTTCGTTCAATTGCCTCATTGAGAGAGCTTAGCATTAAGATTCTTAGAATAAGTATTTATTCATATGTGCGACGCTCCGATTGGCTACGCAGGGTCGCCTCAGCCAATAGTGTTTGAGCTTGCCCCTCCTTGATGAATTTGCGAGTTCGGCTCGTTGTAAATTCAGAGTTAGTTAGATTCAAAATTTCGAGTATGCAAGTTCAGCTATGCTTTGTGCTGGGTTTCGGTCGGTCTAACTCCCTGGGAAAGACGTTTCCAGGTTGTTTTGTGTTATAGTTACGCGCAATTCGCTATTTTCGCGTGGCCAATCCAAGCGTGTCACAACAGTTGAAGCAATTGTAAAAAACCATCAGTCCATCAGTGACGTTTGTAATCGTTGTTACTCAATATACTCGTGTTTGTTAAGTCTTGTTTCACTCCAACAACTAACTGAACCCAAGTCAAGGGTTATTAAGTGGCAGTTCCCGGCAATCCCATTGAACCGGAATTCGCAGCGGATTAACTGGGGGCCCCATTCGTGGAAGCCTCTTATCAAGTTAATCGTACAAAAAACACTAACAATACAGTTATGATAGGAATAAAAATAATTTAAGCATTGCAAATATTATATTAAAATATTCCATATAAATGTCAATTTGAATTTGAAACTGTAATCAAATAGTATTAGCCTTGACTTAAAATAAAATAACAAAGAAAAAAACAATATAACATCAAGTGGAGCCACAATAAAATTGTGTTTGGCTTTCCACCAAACTCAAGTAAAAAGATATAATGAATACCGATTTATACAATTTAATAAAGTGTTTAGGGTTAATGCAGTGTTGTGGTTAGGCTGCAGGGGTTTGCAATTAGTCCCCTCTGCAGGTGATCAAAGGCGTGTATGTGAGCATCTGGTTTTGGGTACTTTTTCCGGTGATTAGTTCGAGGTCCAATATAAGAAACGGATGCCGCAAACGCTCAGGTAAGACAGCAACCTTCGTGCATCGCAGCGGAGCCCTAGCTGTGAGCCAAAAGCAGAGATCGGAGCCGGGAGCAGGGAGCATCCTACAGGCGTCACATTGGGTTTCAAGGAGGTTTGCAAGGCATGCTAACCGTAAGAAAGGGGGCCCAGATATTGAGGGAGTTCAATGCAGTCTTCCGGGTTATGCCGAGGTCGTCGATTTAAACTTGACGTTTCGCTACTCATGCTGTCAGCTTCTTCAGAAGTTTACTAAAGACTGATGTTGGTGCCTTTTCCTCCTGTTTATATTCCGAGGAGTCATTGTATGTCTCGTATATTATTGGAACTTGTCGCTTTTCCACTTGATTGCTCACGTGGTTTTGATGATTTCATTGGTTTTACAGAGCTACCATGTGTTATTAAAGCGGAAGCCTTTGAAGAAGAAGCTATCCGGTTCAGCCATCTTAAGCCTAAATTCTGGTTTCTCTACATCGATGACACTTTTGTTATATGACCCCATGGAAGAGCAATCTTTAACGTTTTCTTGGCACACTTAAACAGCCACCATTCCAAAATGAGATTTACTATGGAAGCTGAAGAAAATGGACGCATATCTCTCCTCGACGTGTTAGTGAAACGAACAGCTAACAACAGATTAAGCCATACAGCGTATCGAAAAAAAAAAAACTCACACCGACCGCTATCTACATGCTTCGTCTCATCATCATCCCCAATAAAAGGATCATTGATCAAGACTCTTTTTCATCGAGCCAAGGCTATTTCTGACGACGACAGTAAACCAGAAGGACTAAGATAAGTGGAAGAAATTTTAAGCAGAAATGGCTACAGTCGACGAGATATCAGAAAAGCAAGCAATAAATTAAAAATGTTTAAAACTAAAAGCTTAGCTGGAAATATCATAACCATACATATACAGTGAAAATTCATGAACTGCGAACACGAGTAAATCAAGGCGAATTTACGATTGCCTAAAAATACACCAAGACCGATGGACAGTCGGTCTAAGGTACTCTGATATTAATCCACGGGTCGTCTGCGTTGATTGTTTAAGTAATTGTTCAACGCAGACGCCTAGTGTAATTTTTTTAAATTAATTATTATATCACAGATAGAATGTATGAGGTACTGTTATTCTGTGATTAATTCAGGTGATAAATTCAGAGTTGAAAAACAGAATTTTTAGAGATTAACAGTACAGTAAAAGAAGGTTCTTAAAGTAAAACGCATTCTGAAGAAAGAAATAATTTCTTCCGAACAAACTAACTCAGTAAAAAAAAGATGCAAACAAAAATAAAACTACTTTTATTTCAAACAACAAAATTCAAGAAGTTTAAATTAGCTCTTGTTCAAAGAGCCTGTCTTCTTGCGCTAAACCATATCCTAAGCGATCATAGAAACGTATTAGTGCTAGTACTCTGAACAACCCTTTTAATTTTTAAACGCAGTTCTTCAAATCGTTAGTTGTAGTGAAAACGACTTTTCAGAGGAAGTTTTAGGCATATCTGTGACAGTTTCACAAAATTCCATACTTCTAAAATGGCCAACGGGAAGAATATCGCAGCTAAATCTACTACTTCTGCAATTTATTTAAATAAATAGTCTGGATAGTCATTAGCGGTAATACAAACCTCTTTTAAATACCTGTCTTCATTGGTAACATTAGGGCTTTTGTGCTTTTGGGGAGAAGCACATCCAAAGTTTCCAAAATTTGAAATAACTCCATGTAACGTTGATAACGATAAAGAACCCCTATTTTCAAATGTTGTGAAAGAATTTTGAATTTCCCGGACCGTTGGACCCTGATAATACCATTTTACAATTTGCACTGATCCGTTGCTTCGTAGTTATCGATTTTAAGATAGAAATGACAGCAGATATTATCTACTGTCAATGTTAAATTCTCGGCATTTGTAAATTCGACATATCGTCTGCCGTGTTCGTAGTAAGAAAAATCTCTCTGTATATTTTATTTTTTATTGTAGCATAGCTGGAGCGGTTTATTGTTTCTTCTTTTAAATAGTGTAAAGTTCACTTTTTTATTATTTTTGTACAGCTTTTACAGGGTGTTTCAGAACTATGGAATCAAACTACTAGGGGGTATTCAGTGCGACAGTAGAAGACATTTGAGTATAGCAACCCTTGTCCGGAAATGTCTCTCTGGGGAACTGGGACTCTATGACACGTTAAGGCAGTTTAAAAACAAAATGTGTTTCAACTACTCAAATGTCAACGATATCGTATAGCAAATTCATCCGTTCTTATGGACTTCACCAATCAAGAATTGGCGGATATGTATCTGGTGATATTATGTACAAAATACAGAAATAAAATGCATTCAAATGCTTTAAACTGTCTTAACGTGTCATAGAGTCCCAGTACCCCAGGGAGACATTTCCGGACATGGGTTTCTATACTCAAATGTCTTCTACCGTCGCACTGAATAGTTTCTAGTAGTTTGATCCCAGAGTTCTGAAACACCCTGTATAACTAAAATACCGGTTTATTGTTTCTTTTTTAAATATAGTGTTAATTTAACTTGGGTGTTTTTTATTTGTTAAATTCTAAAAAAACTCAAATATATATTGTTTAGAAAAATAAATTTTTATTGGTTGCCTCTTTTATTCTACATATCTACCTAGATTACCAAGTAGGTACCTATCTAAACTATTAGTTTAGCCTTCCTGTTCAATCTACAAAAATCAGGTGACCCCCCCCCCCCTTAGGAAGTCTCTGGATTTGCCTATGAGTAAGCATGGCATATGAATATTAGAATGACTACAGCTACGGTCTATCCAAGGTTCGTAAATATAGCAAGCACTTGCTTGTGGTCTATCGGACCTTGGTCTATATCTAGTGCGTTCAAACAACGCCATTTACTGCAACGTTTAGACGCGTAAAATTAGTTTACTTTTTCTTTCAAGGTCAGTCTGTCTAACGCGAGAATGCAAAAAATTTTTTTTTGTATTTTCGCATTCAGAATAGCCAAACGTTCTTGTTTTAATTATTTTCAAGTATAGATTGTCATGAATAATACCTTCTATCACTAATTATTAATAAAAAAATTTAAAAATGCCGCAAACTAAGTCCAAATTTTATACTTCTAATCGCAATGTTATAAATCTCTAATTTGTAATGCATAAATAAATTACTGAAGAAGTCAACATAATTGGCGAAAAGTAGAGTACCTATAGGCGTTCTGGCTCAAAATGTGTCACTGCGCAGATTTTCTGCGCAGGTGTCTGCGCAGGTTTCTGCGCAGGTCTGCGCGCGCAGGATTGTCAAGGTCGTTGGTCTAGCCGGGGTCAAGGTCATGGGACTAGTCGGGCCCAAGGTCATTGGCCTAACCGGGGGGTCATTGGCCTAGTCGGGGTCATTGACCTCGGCCACTTCCGCTGGAGCGTCTGGGATCCAGACATGTTTATTCTTGCAGGATGTTGTCATCAGTAAATAGAACAATGGCATCCATTGGAGAACAATGAAGCTATTGTTACGCTTATCAAAATTTTCTCAGGCTCGACCGGATGTGACTCATCGTCTGACAGACATGTCTATTCTTGCAGGATGTTATCAGTAGAACAATGGCATCCATTGTTTTAAAATCAGCACGAAATTCGAGAACAAAGAAGCTATTGTTGTCTGGAGATTCAAAATGTGTTGATCTGCAAAAATGCAAACAAAGAAACCCATTGTTTAAGAAAAATCAGCACAGTTGGAAGTTTTTGCTAGGTAAAAGTCTAATTTTTACAAGATTCCCACGATGAATTTTGAGGTTAAGAGTCTAATTTTGAAATTCCTATACCGGATGTGAGTCATTGTCTGGAAATGCCAGACTTGTCAAAACCTGCCTGCCTGCCTGTTTATCTTCTGCGCAATTAAACAATGAAGCCATTGTTTGAGAAATGTGCAAGGTTGCAAAAAATAAACCGAATTAATTGTGGTCTAATAGTATATATCGAATTATTTCCAGCTAAAAAGATGCAATATGAAAATCCAAACCATTTTAAATACCTTGTTAGGTTTTTGTTTTATTACACGTTCAACGAGATGTATGTCTGGATATTTAACTTGAATAGGCCGATTGGAAGCATCTTTTAGTAGATAGGTAATGTGTTCGATCCCGTTGGAGGACTGTTTAAGCGGTAGACAGTATTTAACATAATACAAAAGTGTTGGGGTGTTAGAGACATTGTTTGTAAGCAAAGTAAATATTACGTGTTTTTCCCGTACTTTATTAAATACACAGTCTCGAGCCGATAGTTATTTATTTCGCTTGGATTTATGTACAGCATCCTCTCACTTTAGCAATAAGCAAGTTCCTAAAGAAATATTATTATGCTGTAGAGATTTATAGGTTACAGTTTGGAGTGTAAACTGAGTTAAAAATTTTGGATATTTCTATACAGGTATTAGCAACAGTACCATTTAATTGCATATTGTTTTCTTTTACCAAATTTTAGATTGTATTAATTAAGGTTCGAAAGCACTGCTGACAGACAGACAGAAAACTTGTAATGCAGCTGCCAAACCGGATCTTGTCAAATATCGAACAGCAATATATATTAGTAAAAAACACTCTTCCAGGTTAAAAGTTTGATGTAGTTTTAGCCAATCTTATACACATTCCAGCAGTAAACTCTGGTAGGAAGCGGAGTCTTAGACAGCAGAATTTTTATAATACAAAACAGGAGCGATAAAATAATCGTCAGCATTTTTCAGTTTATCCGATTCAGCAACTTCCGCATATCACAAAAACAAACACCTTTTTTGTTCTTGTGTTAGCACCTTGGCTTTAAGAATGGTAGTATATTTACGAAATCCGACGCCACAGCACTATATGTTTTAACTAAATTTTTCAATAACTACAAAAATAAAAAGCAGCTTAAAATAGTGTTACTAAAAGGAGTGGTGGTGGTGTAGTTTTATCATTGGAATTTCGATTTCTTACAACGGTATTTGTAAATAGTCCAGTTTTTGGTTGCAACGAGCATAGTTGTAGCAGAGATATCTGCCGAATAGAATATATAAACAGACAGTAATATTAATCTAAAATTGAATTAACTAATATTATTAACAAAGATGTTAAACGCATGATACAGGCAGTTATTAATTACTTAATATACCGGGTGTCAACGAATTTATTGGACAAGTCATAACTTTTAGAGTATTAGGTATATCAAAATGATATTTGGTATAGGTAAATGGTATGGAGAGAGGAGAGTTTTCGCATATTTTTCACTTTTCGGTCACTTCCGGTTTCACCGAAAATGGTTCCGATTTTGAATTTTTAAATGGAATACCCTGAATATTTTTGCATATTTGGATTTCTGAGACAATTTTTGATCAGAATGTGACATTTTAAAAGTTTTTAAGCCTACTTGAGTTTTTTAGAGCGACTTTTAATATGGCATCTAGGTGGCCATGATCGGACGCAAACTAATCTAAGGACCTCAGGTGATGTCAGAAAATTACAATCGCAAAGTTTTAGTGATTAGTATGATAGATAGGAATAAGACAAGTTGGCAAAATCACGTTTTCTTGTCTAACTATGTTTTTTCAAATGGCGACCCTTTTTTGACAAGCACTTTCCGAAAAGTGGATTTTTTGGCGAATCTAACGATACTAATTTATTTGCGATTGGATTAAAAATAAGCTCATAAGTTAAATATTTCTAAGCAAAATACTGGATAATAATTTATTTACTTTTGTCACGTGTGCCATGTATAACTTTTTAAAATGTCACATTCTGTTCTAAAATTGCCTCAGAAATCCAAATATGCAAAAATATACAGGGTGTTCCATTTAAAAATTCGAAATCGGAGCCATTTCCGGTGAAACCGGAAGGGACCGGAAAGTGAAAAATATGTGAAAACTCTCCTCACCCTATACCATTTATCTATACCAAATCCCATTTTGATACACCTAATACTCTAGAAGTTATGACTTGTCTAATAAATTCGTTGACACCCGGTATACAATTGTCCTATATCCGGTATTCACGGTTTATGTCTTAATCTGATTTTAATAGTCGATTAGAGTCGAATAACTAAGGTTATTACAATGCTAAAGACTGTGCGCAAAAAGTAAGATTAAAATCAAAAATTTTAAAATAAAACCCAGAGAATAAGAATTAAATAAAATAAAGCCAAGTAAAAGCTATTAGATCACTGCAATATATTAGTAAAAAATACTCTAATTAATAAGGTTGCTATACTCAATGGTGAGGGACAGTATAATTTTTGCCGGATAAAAACTTGTATAAGAGAAAATCTCAAACTTGTTTAAAAACATTTTGTCAGACAAATTCCTGTCCAGACCTGCGGATGTGAGTCATCGTCTGGGAATGTGCAAGGTTGCTAAAAATAAACCGGTTGTCTGAGGTTTCTGCGTAGGTCTGCGCGGGAGTCTGCGCGGGGGTCTGCGCGGAGGTCTGCGCGATGGTTTGGCGGAAAATTCAAATTCTGCGTAGGTTTTGGCGGTAAATTCAAATTCTGTCTAGGTTTTGGCGGGAAATTCAAATTATAGTCAGTGTTTTTGACGGAAAAATCTGGGAGTGTACAAGGTTACTAAAATGTATGGGGTCTTTGTCTGAGAAATTTACACCAGATGTAGTTAATGATCTCCATTATCAGTGTCTATAAATTTGGTAGACAGACAGACAGGCAGACAGACAGACAGACACGTAGGCAGACAGGTAGGCAGACAGACAGACAGACAGACAGCTGTTCCTGTAACGGTTTTATGGGCACGACGGTGTAATAAAACGACAATTGTAAATATAATTGTATTTTATTTGTCTAATATACATGTATAAAATTATTACAAATATATATATTATGCACTAGTCAATTATTGTGGTAGAGGTGTTGTTGTCATCTCTGTCTGGAGGATCTCCTCGTGCTGTTTCCGAACTGGATTTATTCAATTATTCCTGCCTCTTTTAACTCTTCTATTATACTAACAATTTCATTTATATGATTTGTATGACGCAGACTGTTGGCTCATAATGCAAACATGTAACAGATGGGCAGGCGGACATCACCATAAATCATATACGATTTTTTTCACACATTCACGTTCTAATCTCACAATTTTTAAATGCTCCTTGATGGGCTCCATCACATTGTCATCAAACCAACTCCACCCGTCTGGAAGTTGTAGCTTTGTATCAGTTTTAAAGTCCGGATGTCCATCTAGCGTAACGGTGATATCCATACGATTGCAACCAAACCATGGAAATAACTTTGAAAATTCATAGAAATACTTGTCGTAATATTTTTCCAAAGAGGTGACTGCTTCCATGTTACAATCAGACTGCTACGATTTATTCGATATACTATGATTTATATGTTTATACCCTAGTCGTGCAAGCCGCTGCTCACAATTTCTACATAACAGACAGAGAGGGCGCAGTTTGGCTCAGATGTCCATCTAGCATAACGGTAATATTCATACGATCGCAACCAAACCATGGAAATAACTTTGAAAATTCATAGAAATACTTCTCGTAATATTTTTCTTTGTAATGAGGGTGGGTCCATTATGTGAGCCGGATGTGATTATTTGAGAAATGTGCAAGGTTGCTAAAATGTATGGAGTCTTTACACCAGATGTAGTTAATGACCTCCATTATCAGTGTCTATAAATTTGATAGATAGACAGACAGGCAGACAGACAGACAGACAAACAGGTAGGCAGGCAGACAGACAGACAGACAGACAGACAGACAGACAGACAGACAGACAGACAGACAGACAGACAGACAGGCAGGCAGGCAGGCAGACAGACAGACAGTTCGGAAACAGCATGAGGAGATCCTCCAGACAGAGATGACAACAACACCTCTACCACAATAATTGACTAGTGCATAATATATATATTTGTAATAATTTTATACATGTACATTAGACAAATAAAATACAATTATATTTACAATTGTCGTTTTATTACACCGTCGTGCCCATAAAACCGTTACAGGAACAGCTGTCTGTCTGTCTGTCTGTCTGTCTGCCTGCCTGCCTGTCTGTCTGTCTGTCTGTCTGCCTGCCTGCCTGTCGGTCTGCCTGTCTGTCTGTCTACCAAATTTATAGACACTGATAATGGAGATCATTAACTACATCTGGTGTAAATTTCTCAGACAAAGACCCCATACATTTTAGTAACCTTGTACACTCCCAGATTTTCCCGTCAAAAACACTGACTATAATTTGAATTTCCCGCCAAAACCTAGACAGAATTTTAATTTACCGCCAAAACCTACGCAGAATTTGAATTTTCCGCCAAACCATCGCGCAGACCCCCGCGCAGACTCCCGCGCAGACCTACGCAGAAACCTCAGACAACCGGTTTATTTTTAGCAACCTTGCACATTCCCAGACGATGACTCACATCCGCAGGTCTGGACAGGAATTTGTCTGACAAAATGTTTTTAAACAAGTTTGAGATTTTCTCTTATACAAGTTTTTATCCGGCAAAAATTATACTGTCCCTCACCATTGAGTATAGCAACCTTATTAATTAGAGTATTTTTTACTAATATATTGCAGTGATCTAATAGCTTTTACTTGGCTTTATTTTATTTAATTCTTATTCTCTGGGTTTTATTTTAAAATTTTTGATTTTAATCTTACTTTTTGCGCACAGTCTTTAGCATTGTAATAACCTTAGTTATTCGACTCTAGTCGACTATTAAAATCAGATTAAGACATAAACCGTGAATACCGGATATAGGACAATTGTATATATTAAGTAATTAATAACTGCCTGTATCATGCGTTTAACAACTTTGTTAATAATATTAGTTAATTCAATTTTAGATTAATATTACTGTCTGTTTATATCTTCTATTCGGCAGATATCTCTGCTACAACTATGCTCGTTGCAACCAAAAACTGGACTATTTACAAATACCGTTGTAAGAAATCGAAATTCCAATGATAAAACTACACCACCACCACTCCTTTTAGTAACACTATTTTAAGCTGCTTTTTTTTTTGTAGTTATTGAAAAATGTAGTTAAAACATATAGTGCTGTGGCGTCGGATTTCGTAAATATACTACCATTGTTAAAGCCAAGGTGCTAACACAAGAACAAAAAAGGTGTTTGTTTTTGTGATATGCGGAAGTTGCTGAATCGGATAAACTGAAAAATGCTGACGATTATTTTATCGCTCCTGTTTTGTATTATAAAAATTCTGCTGTCTAAGACTCCGCTTCCTACCAGAGTTTACTGCTGGAATGTGTATAAGATTGGCTAAAACTACATCAAACTTTTAACCTGGAAGAGTATTTTTTACTAATATATATTGCTGTTCGATATTTGACAAGATCCGGTTTGGCAGCTGCATTACAAGTTTTCTGTCTGTCTGTCAGCAGTGCTTTCGAACCTATATTAATACAATCTAAAATTTGGTAAAAGAAAACAATATGCAATTAAATGGTACTGTTGCTAATACCTGTATAGAAATATCCACAATTTTTAACTCGTTTACACTCCGAACTGTAACCTATAAATCTCTACAGCATAATAATATTTCTTTAGGAACTTGCTTATTGCTAAAGTGAGAGGATGCTGTACATAAATCCAAGCGAAATAAATAACTATCGGCTCGAGACTGTGTATTTAATAAAGTACGGGAAAAACACGTAATATTTACTTTGCTTACAAACAATGTCTCTAACACCCCAACACTTTTGTATTATGTTAAATACTGTCTACCGCTTAAACAGTCCTCCAGCGGGATCGAACACATTACCTATCTACTAAAAGATGCTTCCAATCGGCCTATTCAAGTTAAATATCCAGACATACATCTCGTTGAACGTGTAATAAAACAAAAACCTAACAAGGTATTTAAAATGGTTTGGATTTTCATATTGCATCTTTTTAGCTGGAAATAATTCGATATATACTATTAGACCACAATTAATTCGGTATATTTTTTGCAACCTTGCACATTTCTCAAACAATGGCTTCATTGTTTAATTGCGCAGAAGATAAACAGGCAGGCAGGCAGGTTTTGACTAGTCTGGAATTTTCAGACAATGACTCTTAACCTCAAAATTCATCGTGGGAATCTTGTAAAAATTAGACTTTTACCTAGCAAAAACTTCCAACTGTGCTGATTTTTCTTAAACAATGGGTTTCTTTGTTTGAATTTTTGCAGATCAACACATTTTTAATCTCCAGACAACAATAGCTTCATTGTTCTCGAATTTCGTGTCGACTTTAAAACAATGGATGCCATTGTTCTACTGATAACATCCTGCAAGAATAGACATGTCTGTCAGACGATGAGTCACATCCGGTCGAGCCTGAGAAAATTTTGATAAGCGTAACAATAGCTTCATTGTTCTCCAATGGATGCCATTGTTCTATTTACTGATAACAACATCCTGCAAGAATGAACATGTCTGCATCCCAGACGCTCGAGCGTGGGAAAATTTTGATAAATCTTTTAAAAATTTCAAAAACTACACTTTTAACCCAAAAAAATTTCCGGAAGTGCCTCCCTTGGTCTAGGCATCCCCTCGAGCGTGGGAAAAATTTCAAAAACTACACTTTTAGCCCAAAATAAAATTCCCGGAAGTGGCCGAGGTCAATGACCCCGACTAGGCCAATGACCCCCGGTTAGGCCAATGACCTTGGCCCCGACTAGGCCCATGATCTTGACCCCGGCTAAACCAACGACCTTGACAATCCTGCGCGCGCAGACCTGCGCAGAAACCTGCGCAGACACCTGCGCAGAAAACCTGCGCAGTAACACATTTTGAGCCAGAACGCCTATAGGTAGTCTACTGCGAAACGTTTAATTAATAATTTAAAAAAAAATTAAATTACATATCAAACCTCTAATTCTATTCCAACGGCGAATGTTAACCGGGCCCAATACCGCTCCAATGGACTGCAGAAAAGTTCTGCCTGTCCATGGATTCGAACCACTCGCTTATAGCAAGCCTCTATACAATAGATAAGTAAAGACAATAGATTGAAATTTTGTTGTAAATACTGATCTCTCAGTAAACGAAACAATTATTTAAATTTTATTTTACTGTTAGTAAGATGCTGCAGAATAAGGTTTTGAAAACATCCATCGAATTCTCTATCCTTACATATTGACCTTTCGCCTCACATTTTCGTATGATTTCAAATAATTAGAAGCTGATCATCATCTTCGTCTTCAAAAAGTAATTTGGTATTTGAGTGTTCATTTTATAACTTATAAAATCATCGCAGAAACAATATCCTGGCAAAGAATAGAAACAACTATACGTAAAATATGCACCACAAAATCAATGCTTCTAGGCAAAACCCGGTTTTAGAGTAAGAGGAAAAAGATCTATACCAGTTCCCATAGAAGTTTCCTATTTTTCTCCTAGTCTCAGAAATGTTATGTACGAGGATGGTCTTAAAAGTCCATAGAATGAAAATTAAAAACGATTCTTTTTGCGTTTTGTATAATAATGTGCTATTTTACTAAATTCAAAATCGATTAATAAAGTGGCACTTTGGTGCATAGAAATGTCACTTTACTAGATGGTAATGTCACTGTCAAATTCGAAGTAGCATGTTAGGTTTTGTGTCAGTTTGTGTCAAAACTGACGGAAAACTATTGTACGATACACGACCGGAAAGTGTTTTGCAGGTCTCCCCAATCTACTTGGTTCGACCTGCAACTGCAAAACACTACATTCCGGTCTTGTAACGTAAATTACTATTGTTTATAAATACTAATACGAAATGCGAAAAAATACTATATACACTTCATAATAAAAGTAGTTATACTAAACTTATATAGCTTTTTAAGTTACTCGCTCGCTTCGCTCGCTTGTACTCAATCAAGCTATATTCGTTTAGTAAAACTTGACTTTTCTAAACTTCTTGTGTAATATACCTACTATTAACGGTTTGCAATTCATTTTATTTTTCAATATTATGTCCTGCCACGTCAATACACGATGATTCAAATTGGTTATACTATCATGAATTTCGGTTATGTCGAGCCTTTCTAGTAATTTGTACAACTAGTTTTGAAAGTCATACTTTTTTTCATGAATTTTCAATTGAATGAAAAAAGGGAGTTTTAAAATGTATTGTACACGTAGCTTTTTTGCATAGTGATCTATTGTAACTCGAAATTAAGTAGAAAAGGACATTTACAACTGTCAAATTAACATTGCAATAAAATATTTTAAAAAAGTGACACTTTCTTCACAATTCTTTATTTAAAAAAGACGACTTTCGTGATCACTATGCAAAAAACATGTTTCTTCACATGCTCCTCTGTACAACATTTCTGGCTTGCTAGGTATTTTCTGTGACGGCACTAAACCACGCGAATAAGGCGAATGGAACAACAATTCAAAGCCTAATTCATTATTGTTGCCATGGTGACTACACTCGTGTGCTAATGTGCATTGTCCTGGTGAAAAATAATCTTCTTTTTGGCTAAATCAGGCCGTACTTTCTTTGGAAATGTTTACAGCTTCATTCATGTCGTATGTAAAATGTAAATGACTCCTTCAGACCATGTTTTATCTCATTGTGAATATCGGTTGCCAATACACGTTTAAAAAATGAGGTATGGTCACCACACGACTTTTTTTGCTTGTAAAAATTTAATTTTGCGATTTCTTTCATAAACTATTTCTCACAAATAAACTTTTTTGACAAAAAATATAAATAACTGAGAATAAGTACATAACAGTTTTTAAAAATATTCATATTTGAATTTCCAGAAAATATTTGCAAAAATTTAATTTTGCGATTTTTCCAAAAACTATACTGCTTACAAAAACACGTTTTGAATAAAAGTTGTAGATAACTGCATAATATGTGATATTGATCTATCAATTTAATTTTTATTCATTTTGAGAAATCCATCTATCCTATAGGGCGTGGAATTTATTCAACAATTATCAAATTTGCCCGAAAAGCGAAAAAAGACACATAAGATTAATGTATCACATTTGGTCGCCCGACTTTAATCAAAAAACACTGGAACCTTCGAATGTATTGTAATGGTTCACTGCCCATAGAAATTCTGATTGCCTAATGAACTAAACGAATAAGGTCAACATGAGCACAGAACTAAATATTTTGTCTATTGCAAGATAATCAATACTTTACATTAATAAGTGCACTTGATGTGAGCAGCAGTAACTAATAATTTGAGGAATAAATGTTAGCATAAAACAAAGCAGGTTTAAAAGGGTTACATTCAGAGTTTCAGATATGATAAATGTTCGGAAGTACAGTTATTCACGAGTGTCCTATGCATCTGCGGGTGTAATTTTCCGGGTGTTAAGAGGTCCAGGTGAAGCAGATAAACCAGCAGAACAAATCGTCCAAGTGCGAGTGACTTCGGGGGCCGATTTCTGTAAGCAATCAGCGTCGCCCAGCCGGAATAGTGCCTATTACGTGTGGGGAGGACATTCAGAGACCAGTGAGTGCAGAAAGTCCAACTAACAAGCCATTCACAAGTGGATAGTTCCCGTGGCGTCAGTTGGGGAGCGTATCTAGCGTCCGAGAGGTCTCCGATAAAGGTAGGATTTCGTAGGAAGCCTTTGCTGCAGCGCTTTCATTCGCGGGAAGCATCAAGATCAGACTGTCTACGAGGTGGAGAGCCATATTCCAGTGGTCCAGAGCAGTCCAGTTTTCAGAAATTTAGATAGCGTCCATTTGGAAATGCGAAATGACGCAGGCATTTTTAAGTTTTGTGTCGGATATAAAACAAAAAGCGGTCGAACGTCGGTCACAGTAATAAATATTTACCTGATGCGTCTTTGCCATCTTGATGGTTTTAGAATTCAATTTACGCTGTTTCGTGCACTAGCAGAGAACTGTGTTTGTTGAGTCAAAATTAGGTTAGCTAAAAGTCGGATTAAATTGTGCATTTGTCCGAAATATTTGCAAGTATTTGTCATACAACAAGTTATTTGCCATACCAAGTTTTTCCTAAATTTTATGAACCTACGACCCTAAACCAAGATTGTCTCATGTCTACGGAGCTAGTCCCAAATTTATTGGGGATAGATAGAATATGAAAAGGGCAATCAACCATTTGTTAGAACTTTTATTCCACTCTTTTAATTTGCCCTGAGTATGACAGGTGAATTTCAATTGAAACTTAATAATTAGAAAGTGTAGTTTCCCTTGCCATTAATTAATTAATTTATTTAGAATCCCTATTTTTATTATTAGGAGCAGGGGCTATTACAGTATATTTAAAGCGAAGATAGAAATTTTCAGGCCGATTGATTAAACCGTCTGGGCTGTAGAAAGAACACAGATTCACAGACTCACAAACATAATTATATTTGCCCAAAAATCTCGAGTTAAAAACATGATTACTCAACAGTTGTGTTCACATACCGAGATTTTCTGACAACTAAATTGGTGAAATTGAGATACCTTGTTACTATGGCAATTCCAGTGGCGTACATCATGGAAATTTCTTGAGTGTTTTTGCTTCTTTTTCTATTTTCCTCCATATTTTCCAATTTTTTGCTTTCTCTCTCCAGTCTTTTATTTTCATGTTTCTTAGGTCTCTTATTACTTCTTCATACCACCTATTTCTTGGTCTTCCTCTTGGTCTGTCTGTTTCGGGAGTCCATGCTGTTATTGTTTTTATCATTTTTGATTCATCCGCTATCATTATGTGTCCAAACCATCTGATCCGTTGTGACTTCATTACTTTAAGATGTCTTCGTCTCCCATTATTTCCAGGATTACATGGTTCATATAGTGTCTATATTCTTCATTTTCCAGTTTCTTTGCTTCCATTATTGCTCGCAATATCTTCCTTTCAAATATTCTCAGTTGTTCACTTTCTTTACTAGTTAGGCACATTACTTCTGCTGCATATAACACTACTGGTGTAACTAGGCATTTGTATACTCGTATTGTAGTTTTTATACTTATTTTTTTGCTCTTTCATTTACTACAAGTCCTATTTCACCTGATGCTTTTTCCAAAATTTTAAAGACTTCTGTTCATTTATTCCACAATCTTGATATAATGAGTATATCATCAGCATAGGCTATTATTTGTGCTTCCTTATTTCGTATTGTTCCCTGTATATTTACTTTTGGAATTATTCTTTCTAATGCTATGTTGAACAAAGTTGCTGACAACGCATCTCCTTGTGGGACCCCCATATTGATATTGAATTCTTCAGTTTGCCCGTCTCTTGTTTTTACTATGGCTTTTGTGTTCTCCATTGTTAGTTGTATACATTGTCTTAGTTTTTCTGGCACGCCAATTGTTTTTATTATTTGTATAAGTTTTTGTCTTTTAATTTTGTCCAATGCTTGTTTATAGTCTACAAATAACAGGTGTAAGTCGATATCATGTTCATAGCATTTTTCCATTATTTGGTGTACGACATGTAATGCATCTGTTGTCGATCGTCCTGGTCTGAATCCCATTTGATATTCACCGATTTTTTTTTCTGTGTGTATTGTAAGTCTTTTCTGGATTAAAGTTGTAAATATTTTATACATTGTGTTTAATAGTGAGATACCCCCGTAATTTTTGCATTCTTCCAAATCGCCCTTTTTGGGTATTGGTATTATTATTCCCATTTCTCATTCGTTGCCATTTTCTCTTCTTTCCATATCTCTTTAATCAGTTTGTATAATCTTTTATGCAATTCCTCTCCTTCATACTTCAAACTTTCTCCATTTATTTAGTCGCATCCAGGTTCTTTCCCATTTTTTATTTTTGTTATGTTTCTGATTTCCTCGGTGGGTTCTGTTGTTATATTTTCATTTTCTTTTCCTTCTCTTTCTTCATTTATTTACTGTTGTTCATATTTTCCTTTTTCCTTTTCTGTTTCATATAGCAGTTTATAAAAGTGTTCTCTCCATATGACTCTCATCTTTTTCTCATCGTATTCTGTATTGCTGTGTTTGTCCTTTAGTCCTCTTGTTTTTACTGGATACTTTCTCTTTTGGTCTTTAATTTGTTGCTAGAACTTTCTTGTTGTTATCTTTATTTTCTGTTCTAGCTCATCCATCATTTCATCCATCCAAACCTTCTTGCTTCATCAGCAGATCTTCTGAGCTTCTCTTATATTTTCTTTGTATCTTTCTAGATTCTCTTCTTTTTCTGTGTTTAACTATTTTTTTTCGTGCCTCGTTCTTTGTGTTTATTACGTTTTGACATTCGTCGTTGTACCATTGCTTTCCTTGTATCCAATTGCTGTCTCTGTACCCGTTATTATTATTTTTCTGATGTCTTCCATTCTTCCTCTATATCCACTTTATGCTCTTTTCCTTTTATCTCTTTGTTAATTTCTTTCACGTATTTCATTCTTCCCGCCTTTGTATACGGTTTTTCAATATTCCACTTTTTATATATTAGCCTATCAATGTGGTTTTTATATTCTCTTTTAATTTTTGCCACTATCATGTAGTGATCTGTATCTGCGTTTGTATTGTATTATACATATTATAATAAAATTGCTCCACTACTGAGTTTACATTTCTTAGCAACCAATAACCCAAATAACGAAATTTTCAATTGCATCCCGTCCATATTCTCGGTATTTAAAAACAGGTGTAACTTATTTTACGAGGAAAAAGGTAAAAAAACGTATTTAATCACAGCTGGAGTTTCATCACCTTCCATTTTTTAAATACTTCTAAACGCTCTTACCAAAACAGCTGTCAAAACAAAATTAGTTGACAGATATGCAAATAAATCAATAAATATATAAAACAAAAGAAATAAGTTTTGTTAGTATCTAGTTTTTTTTTTATTTCGCTACAATGTGGCATGTCATGATGGCAGAGCTGGGCAGTAATTAATTACTTTGTAATTAAATTACTAATTAAATTCTTTTTTGTTTATTTGCCTTGGAAATGAATTACTTTTAAAATGCGGTAATTGTAATTCGGAATTGCAACTTTTTTAAAAAGTACTTGAAAATTACTTTTTGAAAGTAATTAATTACTACATTCAATTACTCAATTACTTTCGTGTAATTAAATTACTCTGAAGTATTTAAATTACTTTAGAAGTATTTGAATTACCTGTGGTAATTGAAATTACTCGAGGTAATTGAATTACTTCGTGGTATTTCAATTACTGAATTACTGATCTCGATAGGGTGCCAAATCTCCAGAACTCAAAAAATAAAATAAGGTCTTATTAAGTTACATATTAAGCAAATCGCAATAGGGTCTTCCTAGATCAATATAAGCCTAATTTATGATTTCCTTTGATGAATCGAATAACAGCAACTTTTGCATTTTGTAAGACGCGTTCACTAGCTCTGGTGCGTGTATGTAGATGTGATCTGTAGCTTGTAACAGTGACACTAATATTTATTGTGCAAGACGCTAAAACTATATTTTCGGTAAGTATATTACAGATTACAATACCTAAAGTAAAAATTTAATTTAAAATAGCGTAATTAGATAAAGAAGCCGACCTGCGATGAATTAATAAAATTAAGCAATGGTAGTAAGGAAAAATTGCAGATTAACCCCCCTACAGTTTATACACAACGGCAGCTCTGAAAACTCTTTACTTACCGCGATGGCCGAGCTAACTCAATTTCGGCGGCCTTGGATCGTGGGTTCAAATCATCAGCTGTGTACCCTGGAATGTTTTCAAAAAAGGAAAGAAAATGGGCACCAGAAATCAAATGATTTTAAGGAATTAAAATGAACTACAAGTGACTAGCGTTTAATTAATAATTAATAAATGGACTTGTAGAGTGAGTAATAAATAAACAGAATAATTAAAATTCAATTAAACTCAAGACAAGGTTGTGTACATTAACTGAAGGTTGCGACACGCATAAAAATCAAAACCCCCTTTCGGGTTATTCTAATAACTGTAACTTCAAATCCATCGTGAGATATGCATACCTCAGTCATTTGATAAAACCTTTCTGTTTAGACTTTTACAGAGGGTCAATACACATCAAAATTGTAGCTTTAAATATTAATCATGATGCAATATAATGATAACCAGTTACATATCAAATAAAAACATGTGTTAAATTAAGCTATATAGTTACGTAATGACAGTGAGCGTAAACACACATTTTAACTGTGGATGGTTTTGGAATCCAAATCCGAGTACTGAATGTAATTTAATAGGAATCAATTGTAGACAGCCGGACCAAATCAATTTGAAGGCCGGGGAAACCATCTGCTTTCCACACAGTAATTACCACCAAGGGCGACACTAACCTTGAGTTCCTAGCACCCACTAATTGTAGACGGCAAACTGGTCAAGGGTTGCTATACCAAATGGTCAGGAGCTCCTTGAATGGACCCGCAATCGAAGCAGAATAAATTTCCAGGTTGCAGCAGTTAGGCTGGATATAAGCCGGAATCGAGAATCAAAGCGGACCGTCCGCCCAGCGTCCCAGATTAAATTGGTTTGGTTGAAACTATTATATAAGAGCTAAGAAAAACATGTAATTACTATGGGAATAACAAAACAGGAAAGCGCCATCGTACCTGATCATAATCAGCCCTTAGAAACACAATGCTCATAGAAATTGGTTGAGCGCACGTAATTTGACTTAATTAAAATCAAACCTCAACCGCGCCGGTGAAGGCGGGCTCAGGTGAGAACAGCAAGTGCATCGGCAAAAAATTCGCTTCCAAATGAAAGCTCGCATTACAACGGTCTGTGATAACAGATAGCACGGGTCAAAAGTGCATAGCGGGAACGAAAGGAACTCGATTCAGGTACAAAATAAGCTGATTTGGAAAATTTAAGAATTCGAAATGCAACGGATTTATAATTCAACTAAAAATATACAGGTTCGGCCTGAAATAAATTGGTAACTGGCGAAACAATTAAGCGGACCCAAAAAATTGTTTTAGATGTACTAACATAGGATTATACTGCTGTGCAAGTGTTACAGGCATTAAGTCCACAAAATTACGTTTTTGAGTGAGTAATTGAACTAAACGGCCAAAATCCGATAACAACATTTCAACAGCGTAAAACAAATAAATAAAATTATCCATTCTTTGTCGCTTTATTGCCTTGTAATACTCATATGCTGCTTTGTATCTGGTACATAGTGCATAATTTTTATGGACTGCTGCAGCATGTTAGCTTCGATTATTATTAAAAATCTGGAATAGTGTCTTAAAAAAATCGTGACTTTCTTATAATTCCGCTCACCTCGTCCAACATTACTTCTTTACGTTATACAGAGTGCTGCATTAGCGGACGAAACGTATTAAACCGTCATGCTACAACAGGCATTCAAATATTGGCCTCTTAATGATTTTTCACAAGATTCAATTCAGTTTTTTAAAAGAATAGTACATAGTGACCCAATTTACGTAATTTCAGATATTTTATTGCCCTAAACTTAAAATCAATAGGTATTATTAAAGATGTTGATAAGATTTTGAAATTTGAAGTAAAACCATGAAAGCAACCTGAGCAATTTAATTGTCGAGCTTTGACAGTAATTTTATGAAGTACGTATTTTTACCCGTTTCTTATACGGTGTGTTCAAAAACAAATTACATAAGGGTTGGTCATGGAATATAAAAGTAATGTCAACAGCAAGCTTTAGAATTCATTAACTGTCATCACTTTTGTTGCTGTCATAAGTTTATATTATACGCTGATATCAATTCTTAAAATTGCTGTCTCTAAAGCTGGCTGTCGACATTAGTTTTATTTACTATGGCCAACCCCTATGTAATTTCTTTTTGAACACATGATATAAAGGTCTCTTTAATGTAAAAATGACTTCGTTGTTACGTGCTTGAGCAAATGTCTTTTGTATTTGTATCTGATGTACAAATTCTTATTTCAATCAGCCGTTTTCAACTAGGTTTATCAGTCACCTGTCAACTTTCAACAGCCCCTGATCAACACCAAATTGATATCTTGTTTTAAAATTTCAAAAGTTAGCTAACACATTCTTTATAGCTATTTGTATTACTAGGGAGGAAAATGTATCATTTCCTCCCGCGGATGTAGTTTAATTCTTCAACGTTAGCGAGAACAGTACTTAATCAATTGTAATCATGCAAGGGAGGAAATGAGGTTTTAGTACAGAGTTATACAAACAAGACTTTTACATTTTATGATGAGACTATCTCTAGTATTCAGCTGCATTCAAAAATATTTAAATATGAAAACCAGGAGGTTAGTTGATTTATTATTAATCACATTGCCTCCCCGTCTCTAATGGCAACGGTAGTCAATATATTATATTCCTTCCCACTGCCATGCCATTGAAACCGATCAGAAAACCAAACGTATATTTTCGGAAAACCCCTAACAGGTGACAGAAAATGTCACTTTCGTATAAAGGGGTAAAAAAGTATTTTCTTCTACAAAATCTAAATAGAAATTTGTTGTTAAACAATTAAGAAAACCAATGCTCCATCGTGTATACTTAGGTAAGTTACATATTTTCGTCATTCAGCGTCGTGTTAGGCGTAGGTATTTAATAGTAGATTGTTCTGCAAGTTAAAAAAGTGAGAGTTTTTTAATGTTTAATTTACGAGCGAGCGATGCAAAGCGAGTGGATTAATTTATCACGAACATGGAAAAATAACTTTTATAACATATTCAGCGTGCTATTTTCTCTAATGCCATTACAGAATCTAGCCAAAATCAAATTCGACATTTCTTCATATTCGAAAAAAATTTTTTTTTAAATCGGCAGGAAGAACGTGGAAATCGTCAAATAAAATACGAGAAATCGGCAGTGAAGTAATCCATTGTTTTACGACTTTTTGTAGGCGGCTGAGCAATAGGTAAACGTCAGCCGCACGTCAACATAACCTGCAAAAGTTGGTTAAAATGTTATAATTTCGCGATTTCTTGATTTAAAAAAAAAACAATGTATCCCTCGGCACTCGAAGTTCCTTTTTATCCCTCATGTGGTTTATTTGCCTTGGCTTTACGGGCCTCGGCAACTAAATCTACATTCGTGATAAAAAGCTCAACTTCAGTAATAACCTATGTGAAAATTAATATAAAAATAAAAAAATTAAAATTGAACTTCCAAGACACTATACCTTCTTACTGAAGGGACTTAAGAAATATTAGGTTTAATCGGTTTATTATAACGTAAGGAATCTATGGCAAATCTGTGTCCTATTTTTGGACACCCTGTATAATTGTTATTCTTGAATTTATTTAGTTACTTACATCTCACATCAAAACAAACTAAAAACTTTTGGTTTTGGTGAACGGTGCATGTAGCTACAAGATTTAACTATCAAAAAAACTTCAAAAGTACATAATTAAGTATGTAAGTTACTATAGCCAACAAAACATAAAAATTAAGCATTTCTACTTCCTTTTACAATAAAGGAAGTATTGGATTTACCCCAAAAATTAGAAATTGAGTTTTTAACAGGCCTCCACGTTTCAGAGTCCCCTGAACCCAAAAAACATTTTTTTATTGGTCTGCTGTGTGTCTGTGTGTGTGTCGGTGAACAGAATATCTCAAAAACGAAAAGAGGTATGGGGTTGAAACTTCATATATAAGTGTTGTGTACTATGTAGCTGCGACAGCAAGCTTTTGACTAAAATCGCATAACCGGAAGTAGGTGTTTATTTTTGTGATTTTTCAGTTTTTTTCGATTTTTTCAAAAACGGCTCTAACGATTTTTTTAAAACTTCTAGTTTTTATTACATTTTTAATGTGTATTGATGTGAGATAGGTGATTTTCCAGTTGAATATTTCTAAAATGGGTTTCTTTTGTTTTTTTTCTATTTTTTTTTATTAACTCCTATTTTAAATAGAACACCCGGTATATTAATACATTTTTGAATTTAGCTTAAAATTCTAGAGAAAATTTGTCTCTTCACCTAACGCTCTATTTTGCACCGTTTTTGTAGAATTTGTAATTTTTTATAATTTTTGACAAATGCTTAAAAATTTAAAATCAATTTTTTGGCCAATTATAAGATCACTGTAAAAGGAAGTTGTGTGCGTGTATCAAACCAGATTTTTATATTACTATTACGAATCGACACGACACTAATGATAGTTTCAACTTGCAAGAACGTTGGACTAAATACAACTGTATGACAATAATTTTTATTGAAAGTACTTAATTGAAAAAGTAATTGCTGTTGTACAATTACAATTACTAAGTAATTGGTAATAATTGAATTACTATTTCCTGTGAGTAATTGAATCTCTGGTAATTAAATTACTTCATTGGGCGGTAATTGGTAATTAGTAATTAATTACTTTTTAAAAGTAATTTTCCCAGCTCTGCATGATGGTCAAGAAATAAGGTACGTATGCTCCGTTCAAAAACAAAAAAGACTACCCTAGATAGTTATTGGTCATGTTATATTGGTAACAACGCAAATTATGACATATCTCTGATCATGATATTTATTTTAATTATTAAAATTCGAAATTGTTCAAATCGAATTGATTAATTATTTTTTTAATAGGTACCTATTATTAAATATTTGATCACCGTTCTTTAATCAGAACGTCTGTTTTCATACTAGCTCTTTTATTCGGTATATATTAGAATGCACACCAACTGTCAAACTTGACACTTGACAAACACTTTTAACCACGAAATTTTTCACTATACAGTGTTGTTGATAATAATTATCGAGAAGAATGCGACGTTGTAGTTTTTATTTTCTGAACAGAGTATAATTAAGTACAATCAATTGTTGCCTTACTATTGTAATACTGCGAAAAAACACTTATACACATAAATTAGTATTTAGGAGTTTCATAATTATACTGCGTTATAATTAAAAAGGTTTGTTTAAATTGACGACTGTGATCTTTTATTTAGGCTAAGTTTTCACTTATAATACCATGAGTAGTCAAAGTTATGTCGACTATTTTTGTGGTGGTGTCACGAATGTCCATTGCGCTTGGTACGATTAGGACGAGTGCGACAGCACGAGTCCTAATCCCAAGCGCAATGGACATGAGTAGTGATACCACCACAAAAATAATCTACTTAACTTTGACTAAGAATGGTATTCGAGGGACTATTTAATGAACCAAACTACCTTTTCAAATTAGTTTTCAGTAAATCTAGCAACAAACTACGCAATTTCTATAGTAACAGAACACTAATATTGACTTTTTCTAATAAAAATCGCATTTGTTAAAAATAGTCACTTGAATACCTTCTGGGAAGATATATCCACTGATATTTTTTTGATTGGTCAAGAAACGTCAGAATTCTGGATTTTCATTGGTCACTTTTTGACAGATGACAGGTGAATTGAATAGTCAAGGGTAATACCACAAGCAGTGGATATATTTTTGACAAATATTTTGTCGTTTCCATGTAAATTATTGCGTTTAAATTTCACGATACAAAATCACAAAAAAAATGTCACGAGCCGAAGGCGAGTGACATTTAAATGTGATTTTGTTGAGTGTAATTTGCAATAATTTCTATGGAAATGGCAAAATATTTAAAAAAAATATATCCACTTCGAGTGGTATTTGGGACGACTATTTAACAATATTAATACATAACGATTAACTTAATTGAGAAATAATTCAACAATTAATATAATTATTCATTCTCAATTAAATTCAGCGAAATACATCCAAAACACAGCATTTTAAAATTTTTAAAACAAGCCATACACTTTGTTGGATTTAGTGTTACGTAACCTAGCGATATCACTAAGGACAGAACATCGTTGCTAAGCGATACTTCGCAACAAGGCTATTTGTTGTTTGAGTAGGTACATTGTTTTGTGAATATTTTGCATGGTGCCCAATATTCAGTGATATACTGCTGTTATTGGTTGAAAAAAGCAAATGTCTGCAATGTCTTATATGTTATAGTGTTGAATAGTCAGTTTTATTCGATCTGTATATTATAGAAGTTTTCCTGGATTTAATCACTTTCTGTCGTAATAATATCGTCATCAGTTTGTAAACTTTTTGGACCACCCTGTATGTGGAAGTTTTATAATCCTGCATCATTCAGGAATGTTGTTGAATTTATTAGACGCGTTTACATACATTTTAGGAAATTAGTTTGTTTTCCTACCTTCCGAAGCTAAAAATATTAATTTGCAACGTCAGACGTTTGACTGAATGCTTTACGTTTGACTGGTTGCCAAACCTGATTTATTTAACATCATCTTGTACATAAAAATATCAGTGACGTCTTTTAATTAGTTCCTTTCGAGTTTTAATATTGTCAACTTGCGCCTAACCTGTAAAGTTGCCAGATTGCCAGTCACGAAGAATCATTTGTAAAATATTTATGGAGTGATTACAGAATGTCGCGAAATAAAACTATCGTAAGTAAATTTTGCCTCGCAACAGTAACCGCTCGGGCCCCAGAATTTAAATTTTCAAGCCAAAGCACTAATTAGTGTTTTGTATCTATTAAAATATAAACTTTTAAAATAAAAATTCCCTACCAAGAAAGGCACTTTTGGATTGCTATGCAGTAAAAGGTCGAATTTTTAAAAGTATGATGTATTTTTAGCTGCTCCGCATTCAGTCTCCGGAAGGAACCAGGCGTATCGAAGTTAAGCCATCGGACACGACATGCCAACTTTTCGAACGCGTGCACTCGACTTTTGACTTGAACAGCTTTGCTTTCGCACTCTATAAACAGAAAAACCAAAAGGATGAAATTGCCAGCAGCAGGTCACGGACAGTGGCCAGTGTCGGGCTGCATCACGGTGATATGCTGTATTTGTCGCCCGTCAACGGAGCCGTTTTATTTCCACAACCTTCCACAAGCACTACGAGTCGTGTAAGTTGAAAAACAGTGTCGGCAACGAACGGAAAATAATTTTCAAATTATTTTAGAACAATACCCCATCAGGCGAACCAGTATTGTCAGATGCAACCCCTTCAGGTAGTGGTAGCAGGCCGACAAGTAGTAGTGCAGCAACTAGGACTGTAAGCAATGTTCAGGAGGACGAGGTTGACTTGCAGCTCGCCAAGTTAGAAGGCAAAATCCAAAGAAAGCGGGATGATAAACTGTACGTTATACAATGCGATCATAGACATTTTTGACTGGATTTTTTACTACATATCTTAGCCTTAGTAATTGGAAATTTTACCTGAGTGCTATATTCCCATTTTGATTTTTCTCAACTGCAATTTAAAAATATATTTCAGTTAAAAAAATCGTGTAAGCTGAACTAATTTAAGACACTGATTTTGTTTTGTATAGATAGCTATCCCAGTTCTAAAAATTTTTATGATCGCACTGTGTTTTGGTTTGTAAATGTCAATAACTTTGTGAAACCTTGCAGGTGTCGGCATAATACCAACTCACGCTGTGTTCACTGCTCTCCGTTAGAACCATATGACGAGGCTTTCTTGCGGGAGCAGAATATTAAGCATTTATCGTTCCATTCGTATCTTCGTAAGCTCACTTCTGGGGTGGACCGTGGAAAGTTTGTTGCTTTAGAGGACACTTCTTGTCGCATTAAAAATGGGTGCAAGGATCATCCGCCATGGCCAAAGGGCATTTGCTCCAAATGCCAACCCAACGCTATAACTCTTAATCGCCAGGTAAGTGATTTCAACCAGAACTTGTGAGTTTTGTGCAAAAGCCAAGGCCAGTTCATTTGAAAAGTTCTAATATTAAGAAATTGAGTGGTGGTATCACGGGGGTTTAACTAAATACGGGCTCGAAAGTGTCTTGGTTATGTCTGTTGCGATTTTAGGTCGTTTTTATTGCACACTTGAAAGTCTTCATTTTACTGTAGAATATGACGCTGATCTTATTTGTAAATAATAACTTTCGCCATTTGTATTATAGTAAACTAGAGTTAATAAATCTAAAAATTAATTTAAAAAATGTTTCTGGTCCTGCTCCTTTTGTACTTCAAGGTGTGGAGTTCGTAAAACACTAGAATAATGAAATAAGTAAGTAAAAATAAACTAAAATATTTTAATTTTTAGGTATACAGACATGTAGACAACATACAATTTGAAAATACACATCTTGTAGAACGTTTTTTAAATTACTGGCGTACCACTGGCCACCAAAGAATTGGATTTTTATATGGAAATTATGAAATACATTCAGATGTGCCTTTAGGTAACTATATAATAGTGATAACATGCTCATATTTCATAAATATGCATGACAAGCATTATTTCATATTAAATACAACCATGAGTAACGCTGTTTACACAATGACTCATATTTTTATAAACAGGAATTAGAGCCAACGTATCAGCAATATATGAACCTCCCCAAGAGAGCAGTCGCGACTCGGTGCGCCTGCTACCTGACGAGCGCCAAGAGGTAGTAGATCGAATAGCCTCTGCCCTCGGCCTCAGGAGGGTGGGCTGGATATTCACAGACTTGCTGGCCGAGGATGTGCAGAAGGGAACTGTCAAACACACTCGGAATGCCGCCACACACTTTCTGTCTGCTCAGGAATGCATCATGGCGGGGCATTTTCAGAATATGCAGCCCAACCCGTCGAAGTTCGCCACCAGCGGCAACTATGGCTCGAAGTTTGTTACTGTCTGCGTGACCGGTGAGTTGTTTGTAAAAATGTGTGTTGCAAAAACTCCCGTTTTAGTTCTTATCATAAAGCAAATTTTATTTGCGTCTCATATTGCTATATCATTGTGACATAGTTATAAAAATTAAAGTACATTTTTTTCTATAACAATTTTCAAGGTCAACTTTCTAGGGGATAAGTTGCATTCCTGCAGGGTCCCTAGTTTTAATAATGTTGGTACATAGATTTTTAGTTCTTTTTTTCCACTAAAAAGATGATTGTCATTTTGACAGATATGCCATAATAGTGGGTAAAACGAACAGCATAGTAAAATATTGAAAATTTATTAATTATTAAACTAATAATGTTTGAAAATAAACATAATGCACGTTTGTAAAATTAAAGGTAATTGTAATTAAACGATAAATTGAAAGAATGATAAACTTTGACATTCAAAATTGAGCACATAACCATAACTTTGAAAAAGTTCTACCAACACGAGGTATAAAAATTTCATAGCGTTTTAATCACATATCTACCAACATTGTAACACTGACAGTTATTATAAAAAAAAAGTACTTTAGTTTGCACTGTGTTTTGAAAGTAGCGGTTGCAATATAAAAACCGCATAGCCGTAGAGTGAAAGAGTTATAAAAAAGAGAGCATCATATGCTTCACAACCTACCTGTAGACGAAGGATATTGCAGAAGGTTTAATTTTTTTCAGCTCTAGATCTATAGTACTTTCTTAATTTTTATAACTATCTGTTTACATAAACCACCTTTAGCTAAACTAAAGCTAATAGTCTTCTCCGATCTCTGACTGTTTAGCTGCTTATGATACCATTTCTGTCAATGTTATTGAAGATATCCAGAAGCAGGTCATTTCTTAATGCTTCTTGGGTTAATCTATCATTATCTTTATGCTATCTGTTGCCTTTGTGTTTGTTTGGAGATCCCATTGCTGGTTATTTAAAAATTTCTCTGTCAGCACAATAAGTGTTTAGTAAACTAGAGAGTATTGTACAGTTGTGTTCACATACCGAACGTATTTGGCATCTATTTAAATAGGAGAAATTGAGATACCTTATTTATTACTATGATCATTCCAGTGTCATATATCAAGGAAATCTCAAGGCCAACTAAATCTACTACAGAGCTGGGCAAATTACTTTTAAAAAGTAATTAATTACCGCCCGATGAAGTAATTTAATTACTAGAGATTCAATTACTCACAGGAAATAGTAATTCAATTACCAATTACTTAGTAATTGTAATTGTACAACAGCAATTACTTTTTCAATTACTTTCAATAAAAATTATTGTCATACAGTTGTATTTAGTCCAACGTTCTTGCAAGTTGCAACTATCATTAGTGTCGTGTCGATTCGTAATCATAATATAAAAATGCTTAGTTTTTATTTTTTTTTTACTATAGTAACCTACATACTTAATTACTTTTGAAGGTTTTTTGATAGTTAAATCTTGTAGCTACATGCACCGTTCACCAAAACCAAAAGTTTTTAGTTTGTTTTGATGTGAGATGTAAGTAAATAAATAAATTCAAGGATAACAATTATACAGGGTGTCCCAAAAAAAATGCGACACCGATTTGGCATAGATTCCTTAGGTTATAATAAACCGATTAAACTTAATATACCTTAGTACAAAGTCCCTTCAGTAAGAAGGCATAGTGTCTTGGAAGTTCAATTTTAATTTTTTTATTTTTATATTAATTTTCACATAGGTTATCCCTGAAGTTGAGCTTTTTATCACGAATGTGGATTTGGTTGCGAGGCCCGTAAGGCCAAGGCAAATAAACCACATGAGGGATAAAAAGGAACTTCCAGTGCTGAGGGGTACATTGTTTTTTTTTAAATCAAGAAATCGCGAAATTATAACATTTTAACCAACTTTTGTAGGTTATGTTGACGTCGGTTGACGTTTACCTATTGCTCAGCCACCTACAAAAAGTCGTAAAACAATGGATTACTTCACTGCCGATTTCTCGTATTTTATTTGACGATTTCCACGTTCTTCACTGCCGATTTAAAAAAAAAATTTTTCGAATATGAAGAAATGTCGAATTTGATTTTGGCTAGATTCTGTAATGGTATTAGAGAAAATAGCACGCTGAATATGTTATAAAAGTGATTTTTCCATGTTCGTGATTAATTAATCCACTCGTTCGTAAATTAAACATTGAAAAACTCTCACTTTTCTTAACTTGCAGAACAATCTACTATTAAATACGCCTAACATGAGGCTTAATGACGAAAATATGTAACTTACCTAAGTATACAGGATGGAGCATTGGATTTCTTAATTGTTTGACAACAAATTTCTATTTAGATTTTGTAGAAGAAAATACTTTTTTTACCCCTTTATACGAAAGTGACATTTTCTGTCACCTGTTAGGGGTTTCCCAAAAATATACGTTTGGTTCCCTGATCGGTTTCCAATGGCATGGCAGTGGGAAGGAATATAATACATTGACTGTTGTTGCCATTAGAGACTGGAGGCAATGTGATTAATAATAAATCAACTAACCTCCTGGTTTTCATATTTAAATATTTTTGAATGCAGCTGAATACTAGAGATAGTCTCATCATAAAATGTAAAAGTCTTGTTTGTATAACTCTGTACTAAAACCTCATTTCCTCCCTTGCATGATTACAATTGATTAAGTACTGTTCTCGCTAACGTTGAAGAATTAAACTACATCCGCGGGAGGGAATGATACATTTTCTTCCCTAGTAATACAAATAGCTAAAAAGAATGTGTTAGCTAACTTTTGAAATTTTAAAACAAAATATCAATTTGATGTTGATCAGGGATTGTTGAAAGTTGACAGGTTACTGATAAACCTAGTTGAAAACGGCTGATTGAAATAAGAATTTGTACATCAGTTACAAAAACAAAAGACATTTGCTCAAGCACGTAACAACGAAGTCATTTTTACATTCAAGAGACCTTTATATCATGTGTTCAAAAAGAAATTACATAGGGGTTGGCCATGGTAAATAAAACTAATGTCGACAGCCAGCTTTAGAGACAGCAATTTTAAGAATTGATATCAGCATTGAACAGAAATGCCTGGAGGCTGTATCAGGTTTCTGTTGGTTGCACTGGTTCTTTATCCCTATTTTTTAAGCACATGAATGAGACTGCATTCACGTTTTAAGCCAATGTAGTCAATGGCACTTAAAGGGATGATAATTAGATAACTACCCGAAGTGCAGTCTCACACTTCAAATTTTAGGCTTAGAAAGGTAGTATCGATGTAATTGAATCAAACAGTAAATGTCGATTGATTTATTACAAAAATAAACGGTCTATTTATCCAAAAATTAATTGCTTAACTAAATAACAACATATCAAAGTTTAAAGGTGTAGTTCACTAGAACGAGTCTAATATTACAAAATAACTATTCAGCGGTTAAGCAGTATCTTGCAAGTACGACCGCTGAACTCTTGATTATAGGTCGTTTATTTGCGTAAGTTGCTTGGTTGCAGTTTGCGGTGTTTAAACCGGCGCAATTATGAAGCAAAAACTGTCTTTTAAATTGTGAACGATATTTTGTAAATTTTGACTGAAATCTGTATCTGTTTAATTCAAAATTAAACAGCGTATAATATAAACTTATGACAGCAACAAAGGTGATGACAGTTAATGAATTCTAAAGCTTGCTGTTGACATTACTTTTATATTCCATAACCAACCCTTATGTAATTTGTTTTTGAACACACCTTATAAGAAACAGGTAAAAATACGTATTTCATAAAATTACTGTCAAAGCTCGACAATTAAATTGCTCAGGTTGCTTTCATATTTTTACTTCAAATTTCAAAATCTTATCAACATCTTTAATAATACCTATGGTGTTTAAGTTTAGGGCAATAAAATATCTGAAATTACGTAAATTGGGTCACTATGCACTATTCTTTTAAAAAACTAAATTGAATCTTGTGAAAAATAGCCAATATTTGAATGCCTTGTAATTAGCATGACGGTTTAATACGTTTCGTTCGCCAATGCAGCACTCTGTATAACGTAAAGAAGTAATGTTGGACGAGGTGAGCGGAATTATAAGAAAGTCACGATTTTTATAAGACACTATTCCAGATTTTTAATAATAATCGAAGCTAACATGCTGCAGCAGTCCGTAAAAATTATGCACTAGGTACCAGTATACAAAGCAGCATATGAGTATTACAAGGCAATAAAGCGACATTTATGTGTTTTAAGCTGTTGAAATGTTGTTATCGGATTTTGGTCGTTTAGTTCAATTCCTCACTCAAACACGTAATTTTCTGGACTTAATGCCTGTTACACTTGCACAGCAGTATAGCCCTATGTTAGTACATCGTTAAAAACAAGCAAATTGAAATGAATAAGTAATTATTATGAACCAATATCGTCTAATTACGCTATTTTAAATTAAATTTTTACCGTAGGTATTGTAATCTGTAAATATACTTACCGAAAATATAGTTTTAGCGTCTTGCACAATAAATATTAGTGTCACTATTACAAGCTACAGATCACATCTACATACACGCACCAGAGCTAGTAAACGCGTCGTACAAAATGCAAAAGTTGCTGTTATTCGACTCATCAAAGGAAATCATAAATTAGGCTTATATTGATCTAGGAAGACCCTATTGCGATTTGCTTAATATGTAACTTAATAAGACCTTATTTTATTTTTTGCGTTCTGGAGATTTGGCACCCTATCGAGGTCAGTAATTCAGTAATTGAAATACCACAAAGTAATTCAATTACCTTGAGTAATTTAAATACTTCAGAGTAATTTAATTATACAAAAGTAATTCAGTAATTGAATGTAGTAATTAATTAGTTTCAAAAAGTAATTTTCAAGTACTTTTTAAAAAAGTGGCAATTCCCAATTACAGTTATCGCATTTTGAAAAGTAATTCAATTCCAAGGCAAATAAACAAAAAAGAATTTAATTAGTAATTTAATTACAAAGTAATTAATTACTGCCCAGCTCTGAATCTATAGAGACAAAGTCCCTATCAGGCCGTCCCATTCATCTTCTCACTCTCTCTTAACTTTCAGAACAGTCATACAATTAGTAGCGGCATCTGTAGGCAAATTATTTAATTTTTTGACGTGTAAGTGACGTATTTCAAATTTGTTGAAGGTCATTCGCTTTAAATGTCAATTGTCAATGTCAAAATTAATATTAAAATCACTCTTTATAGCTGTATTTATAGGTTACCTTTAGTACAACTGGATGTCACTAAAAAATTGCTAGTGTCAAAGATTGCGAAATATGTTAAGTTATCATTTCTGATATTATTGCAAAATACGCATTGACGTAGATTTGTCGTTTTGGAATAGTTAAATCTTTCCACTCAGCGAATACTTGTAAGTAATACTGTAAGTTACATAAATTCTGCAATAATATAACAATAGCAGCTCTAGTGAAGATACTGCCGAAGAGATACTGTTTCAATATGAGCTTTGTGCTGACATTTAAGAACTGAAAACCAACATTTTATTTTCAGTTGATATTTATTCTGTTCCCTACTTCTCGTGCTGCACATCCACATATGTTAACCAACCCATGTTTTTGTATAATGTAACTTTTATAACTATATCTTTACTAAACGAGTAAATAAAACGTTTGTAATTACGTTAATTAAACACAGGGCCCCACGTTGGGCGCCAGATTTTTGTTATCCCTTATAAGCACAAAAAAGGGGTGGTAGAATAATATTTACATTAGTTGCTCAACGAATTGAAGCAGCATTCAAATCACCAAATTGCCTCACTCAGCCAGTGCCTAGGCGAGTCACTACCAATCGCGAATTAGGGGTCGCCGATCAGCCGCAGCCGAAGACGGCCGTGGGTTCATTAGATGGGGGGGGGGGGGGGGATGGCGCCACCAATTTAAAGGATAACAAAAAAAATAACAGAACCAAACCCCCTAATTCAGCGATTGATAGATTACGCTCCAGCTAAATTGGAACACTATGGACTTAATAAAACGGCGCAAAACTGAAGTCAAACAATCAAGTGCAGGGGAGACAAATTCGTTTTATTCACTCATAAAGCCGGACACACATAAAATACATATAAGTAAAAGTTCCTGGAAGCTCCCGAGGAGTGACATTAATATAAAATTGTAAATTACAAGCGGGCAACCGCCCCAGGAATTTCTATACCGTGGTACATGTAACAATTAATATCACAATTCGTAGCTAAAGTGAAAGCTACGGCGAGGGGAAGCCCCGTACTTTACAGATTAAAATATGTGATCAAAGTGATGCGTCCAGGCCATGATATAAATATCTCGCGCTGGTATATCGCTCTAATCTCAATTTAGAAACAGATTACTTTTGGCTGTCCTTCATCGATTAAGGCACATAAACCCGTACAGCCAGGCTCACTCGCTGGCCACCGTAAGCACAATTAATAGAGCACCAAGGTTACCTTGAGCTGGTGCGAGGTCGTCTTAGCGTTGATAACATCGCAGGAACGGGCTTCTGTGGGCTTGATGGCTTACCCCGGGAGGACAGTAGCTCGTCAATTAAGCGCGCCGAGATAACGCTATCACAGATTGCATCGGGCCGCAAGTCGGGGTTCTCGAAGGTTTTATTTGGGACCCATAACGTGGTGGGGAACTAAATTCCCCAAATGTTTTGCTCGGGAAGTTTTGGCGTAAAAAAAAAAGTCTGCACCAGGCAGTATCTCCAGATTTATATTCAGTGCCAAAAACTTCCAACGACCTTATTCGATCGAACGCCGGGACAAGATGCTAAATTTTCGTGTTGCAAACGTTCAACAATGTGAAACGGCGGCATATCAATAATGCGCAATATCCGGACGCAATTCGAAAAATATCGAACATACAGTAAAGCGAAAATTGACGGTAACAATCTTGTTATCTTAAATTCGTTTAACTAGCTCAAATATGTTAGTAAGTATTATATTACATATTTCCTTGACGTTTATTGTATAACTGTTCTTTAATAATTCGTTCATGCTTCAGCAAACCTTGTAACTAACAAAAATGTAAAAAACGAAAATATAAACATGAACGATTAGTTGAGCTGCAAAAATATTCATTAAGAGAGTAAATACTTCCGTAGTGTGTAGCACGTACGTAGTAATGAATGAGGGTACATGTTACCTATATAGAAAATCAAAATTAATATATTGTAATGGTACAGTGAAATCTCTCATAACGGACACTCCATTAAGCGGACATTTTTCTTGGCACCGTCCACCAATATAGTTTAAATGCAAGGAAATCTCCATTAAACGGACTCTGTGTTAACAGGACGCGGACAGAAAAATTCTGGAAATTGTTAAATATTTCACTCTTTTAAGCGGACATGTTACTAATTATTATGTGCTTAAATGCTGGGGAATTAGGGGAATTACATGTTTTCATATGTGTGGTATGGGGCGTGTTATAAATTGCATGTTCAGATGCTAGCTAGGAAACTAGGGCAGTGGTCGCCAACCTCTTCAATGTGTTGAGCTACTTGTTAATTTTGGAATAAACAGCGAGCTACCCACACGGAAGCCACGTAACGCAACGTAAATGAAATAATCCACAGTTAATTTATCATTATATGTATTTATTTTACTATTTATTTAACTGGTAATACATAATACATAGGTACTAATAATAACTACATTCCTACCTACCAAACGAAGTTGTTTGAAAAATAAACACAAACTTTTATCCAGCCACAACGGCATGTCACGTAAGATTTAAAAATAGTTAATAATAACAACAAAAAAGCAACGCACTATCATGAACATAAACATTGAAAAATAAAAAAGCACGTTCAATGAGAAGGCTGACGCTCAGACTCATCGATAATTTTTTTAATGTTTGCAGTATAATTTGATACAGCCATTCGAATACAATTATCCAAATGTTCATCTGTAAGTCGATTGCGATATTTGTTCTTAATAAACTTCATATTGGAAAAAGAAGATTCACACAAATAGGTTGAACTGAATAATGCTTTCACTTTCAAGGCAACACGGCATAGAACTAAATATTTGTCTTTACTTACAATAGGCCAGATACATTTGGTACTTGAGACTAACGATTTTAAGGCTAAATCATTTTGAAAATCAATTACTTCCATTTCTGTTGCAGCGATGTCTTCGCCAAAGTTCTGCATAACACAAGTTGCAAACTGTTGGATATCAATTTCCATAAAGGGTGAAACAACAAACTGCGCTACTAAAGCCATTTCGTTGAAATCCTTAAAACGATTTTTGAAGTTATTCTTCAGGGTAGAAACTATTTCTACATGATATTTGCTGTCATAGGGTTCTAATGGATTTTGAGATATTTTTTCTGAAAGAATAGGAAAATGCTTGGCATCGCTGTTAATTAGGTTTTGTTCCCAAAACTCCAGCTTTTTGATAAATGCTTTTATATCAGAAATCATTTCTGCTAGTTCTTTGTCTCTCCCCTGAAGCTGCAAATTAAGTTCGTTTAATTTCTCGGTAATGTCCACGAGAAAACCAAAATCTCTAAGCCAGATTGAATTTTCTAGTTCCGGAGTCGGTTCATCGCGTTTTTTGAAAAATTGAACTATGCCAGATAGGACATCATTAAAACGTTTCAGCACCCGTCCTCTACTTAACCATCGGACTTCAGAGTGAAGGAGTAGGTCCCCGTATTGACAGTCAACTTCATCGGCCAAGGTTTTGAATAATCTTCTTTGTAACGCTTGAGCTCTAATCTTGTTCACAATTTTTACCACCAGTTTCATAACGTTGTTTAGTTTCAGGAAATTTCCACATAATGCTTCCTGATGGATAATGCAGTGGTAAGAGAGAAATTGCGGAAAAGTTTCATCTTTACGACATAACGCCACCAGACCCTTATCAAAACCCACCATAGCTGGAGCGCCATCGGTTGTCAAGCCTACCATTTTCGATATTGGAATTTTCTCGGAAGAAATAATATTTTTTAAATGAGAAAACAACTCCTGTCCAGTAGTGTGTCCTTTCAGTGGAATAAACTTCAAAAGATCTTCTTTAATCGTAAAATCACTAAAAACCATCCTGACGAACACGGCCATCTGGACAGTGTCAACGACATCTGTTGATTCATCCAGTTGAAGTGAAAAATAAACACAGTTATCTAAGTCAGTTCTTAACTGTAAAAAAATATCATTGCTCATTACTTCTACACGTCTCATCACTGTATTAGCAGGAAGTTGCATAGATTTTATAGCTGAAACTATCTCGTCTTTGTTTCTAAAGTTGGCAAATAACGAGTCAGCAGCTTCTAAAAACGCCTGTTTTATCATTTCCCCGTCTTCATAAGGTTTCTTTTTTTGTGCAATTATCTGGGACACACGGTACGATGCTTCAGTTGCAGCCTTATTTTTGTCGATTGTTCTTAAAAATATTGATTGTTGTCCAATTAACTGCTTTTTTAACTGTTTCAGTTTCTCCTTTCTGGCGGCAGAATGTAGTGGGAATGATTTTTCAAAATTAGAATGTACAGTTTTATGATGTCTCTCAATATTTCCTTTTTTAGCAACGGAGACCGAAGTATTACATAACAAACACACATTTTTATCTTTAACTTCTGTAAAAAAGTATTGTTCTTCCCATTCCGAATGAAAGTGGTATGTCTTTACCTTCTTACAACTGCTTGCCATAATATTATTTTTTGTTGTTCACTACTAACCCAACCGCTGGACGTTGGTTACGCGTTCAGTTTTAAACTAAGCGCAATGTCGCCGAGCCGTGCGTATTTATCCCGTTCAAAGCAATCCAGATCGTTCTCGAACACTAACGCACTGGTCCGGCTGGTGGGTTCTAGCCGATTCTAGCTTGATGGCGTCAGCGGCAGATCGCTCGCCGCAACGTTGCCGCTGTTTATGTTTAATATTATGACAATTACATTTTTTTGTGGAGTTTTAGGAAGCTTCTCTGATTTTGTATTTTCGTTGTGAGAGCTACCAGAATTGCCCCCGCGAGCTACCGGTAGCTCGCGATCGACAGGTTGGCGACCACTGAACTAGGGGAATTACCTCTTGTAATTTCCAACCTTAATCCTCAGTTATGTATCTGAATTTCGGAAGTGAAAGAAGTGTTCTGCGAAAACGATTTTATTTATTTATAGCAAAGTGCTCTTTGTCTATAGATGCATTTGATTATAACTCGGTAGGTTTTCTTCATTACATTACTAAAGCTACTTTTTTATAGTAGTGCCATAATGAAAAGCAAACGTAGAACTGTATATATTTAAGAATGTATGCATTCTTTGTCGTTCCATATTCAAATAAAGATTAAACAAAAATAAAGCATTTCTATTAAGAGGACACCTCCATTAAGCGGACAAAAATCGTGGCACCACGGTGTCTGCTTATAAGCGATTTCACTGTATATTGCTTACAGCAATTCTGGTTGCATAACTAACACACAAACATGAAAGAAAGACTCAAACAGGCCCAGAATTGGTATTATATTTATTGCAACAATAAGTAACAATTAAACATAGGTAATTACTAAGAAATGATCAGCAGTAACTGTAATTTGATTAGCAGAGGTTAGCATTTGAATGAAACAGTATTGGCAGGGTTGCGTTCAGCTAATTATTTCATATTTGTGCTCGTGGCAAATGCATTTAATTTATGATAACTGACAGATTGAATAGTGTAATGTCAAGACAAGAATATGATTTTGCTTGAATACAGAGGTGTTTCGAGGCATTACAAAAGTTGTATGCAGCGTTAGTAGTAAAATTATTATGCCAACAATCGGTAAAATGTAAGAAAAGCGGTGTAAAGAGGAACAGAATGCAAAGAGCATTGAAAGGCTTCCTGAGAAGTGAAAAAGACAACAGTACAGTGCTAAATAAACGTGTGAATCAGTGTAATTAAAACTAAAGTGAAAAAATACGAACAAAGTGATGGATCGTTAGGTTATGTCTCAACGCAAGTAGGATAAATCAAATCACCAAACCCCAATATGAGAGTCCGCAAACGATCGATGCCTTGTTAAATCAGCTACCACATTCATCCAACTTTTGATGCAGATTCCCTATTTCTATTTGTAACTCATTTCTGCTATTTACTTGCATTCTATCAAATTCTTCTTAGAGCTTCACAATTAAATTTTCCATATGCTCTCTCAATTTCTCCCCATCGTTGTGAATTAGTTCTCGCTCTTTTACTTTTACAACTTGCATTTTGCAAATCCTTCTTCAATTCCTGTGCTTCTCTCTGTATTGCTTCTTAAAACCTATTCTCTCGTTCTTCTGCATCGCTACGAATTACTTCCTGTAACCTACTTCCTCTCTTCGATTTTCATTTTCTGCGCTGTTTTTTCAGCATCTTTGCGAATTTGCAGCATTATCTCCATTAATTGAACAAAATTCACCTCTTCCACGTCTCTGTGACGCTGTTGTTCTTCTTGCAATTCAGCTACCATTACTATTTCTTCCATTTGCTGTTCCTCCTCCTTTACTTCTTCAGTTTTCTAGTTTCTCCTTGTTCACGTATCGGTCATTTTACATATTTATGTTCAATTTTATGTTGATCAGAGCGCTTTCTTCTAAGTAACAATGAATACCCACAAGTAACGCTTTTGTAAAAACTTTCAGCTTCACAGTTATGATGCAAATAAAGCTAGGGTCTGTTATTGACTTTATTAATTATTATGATTTGTTTAATTAGTAGAAATTCATCTGCGCCACCACGTTGGGGGCCAAATGTTTGTAATGATAGCTCACTCTAATTGTGGTAATAAGATTGGTAATAATAAATAAATAAATGTGGGATTATCACAACAAAAAACGTGGCTCACATTCTAGCAGCCACAAGTGGCGGACTAGATACTGGACTGGAAATAGTCGCCTGGGAGCTCGGAGTTTGAATCCCAGTGGACTACATGTTTTTAATTTGTAAATTGATCTAATTTGCTCAAGGAAAGTTCTATGCAAACGTCTTTACAGATTTTTTCTTTTACATTAGTGACACCACCGGCTTTGCAGACCAAAGTACGAGAATAAAACTATTGAACCAAATATACCTCTATCCAAAACTTCTTGTAATTTGATAACTGAAGAGCCTTTAGAACGTACTTTTATCAATTGCAATAAAATCTGAAATGCGAATGTATAATTGGCCATGGCCATCAATACAGCTTAAATCAGTCAAAATTTATTTAATTTATCACATACCTTAAAACTATTTTAAAAAAATACACTTATGCTTCACTTGCCTAGGTATGCTATCTGCTAACAAAATCCCTTCATATAACAACTCTAACGCTTAGTTTTTAACAAAAAACATTGTTTGAATAGCTTGATTCGTAGTAATTTTAATTTGAATGGGAAGAATTGCTGTAGTTGATATTAAATAATCAAATTTACTTATAGTTACTTGCAAAATACATACAGTAGTATTTTCAAGGGGTCTACCGAATAATGAATTTGATCATTGGCTGTATACCAAATATTCGATCAGGCCCTCACGGTCTAGCACCGAATATTTGGCTATCTGGACCACTTGCTAATTATTCGGCTCACCGAGTACTTGCCAGACACTTAGTATATATTATATGTTTATCCATGTATGGCCAACAGCAACTGAATTATTAATTTTTTACAGGTGATAAAAGTCATCAAGTCCACATGGAAGGGTACCAAGTTTCAAACCAATGCATGGCACTTGTGAGAGATAACTGTCTTATCCCCACAAAGGATGCAGCGGAGTTGGGCTATGTGCGAGAATCTTCAGACAAGCAGTACGTTCCAGACGTCTACTATAAGGTCAGTGGAATTGAGTCATTCTCTGCTTCTTTTAACCTCTTATTTCTTCGGTCTGCTTACTGAATCAGGTGCAGGTTAAAGAAATAATATTTACAAGTCTATATTGTAACGGTTACTTTAAATTGTAATCGCCCTTTGTTTGCTAGCTAACCCAGTTGTCAATACACAAGTCCTTACCTTAGTGTGGCTATGGGATTGGTCAAAGCAGCTTTGCTCTGAGCTTGTCTCGTTTACACCTAAAATTCTGAAAATAAACATTGTAATCCCGCTAGAAATAAAAGCCGGGCTGCTTACACAAACGTCATGTACTCTATATGAAGGTATAAATACACAAATATAAATGAAATATAAAACGATAATACACAAATGCTAGACGCCAAAAAGTATAGTTTAAATAGAAATGCGCTAAAGCTAAGTTCTACGTGTATTTAGAATTTGTGCAGAGTACAAAGAATAAAATATCGAGTATTAATACTACTGTGATAGTCCACATCAATATGTTTAGCCACTACCAATGTAATACGGTGTGGCGTACGTTTACCCACTGCCAACTCTGGATGACGAAGCGGCCTTCAAGACGGCATCTGCATCACTTGTTAAAATCTGTCGCAATCTCGTGCAATCAGGTGCAATGCCTCAAATATTTAGCACAACTTGCTCTGTTATGTGTGTAGCATTCATGGCAGACAGATTTGGTTTGAATCTCAATGTAGGAATGGCATTACAATTATGAACATATAGTATATGTAAGACACTGCAGTTATTATGTGCTTGACACATATTTATAATACTTAACTGCATTGTTATGCAAAATAGTCCTAAATGACACAATTTTTTACTTTTACCACTGACTGTTGAAAAAGAAGTAGAATTGAACAAATACATTTATTCATTTCTGATCTTTTCTTGCCTTTTTATTTTACTCATTGAAGTAAAAAGAAGCATAGTAATCATGACTTGAGAGATTTTTCATGTTTACTGATTCAGAAAAAGTGGTTTTTGAAATGATGTCTACCTATGAATCTATTAGTTTGTTTGTGTCCTCTCTACAGCCTAACAGTTTAACTGAAAATTTATATCTACCTTTTTAATCTCAATTTGGAGATCCCAGTGATTTTGGGCTAAGATCGGAAGTGTTACTTTACTTCCGTTTTCCAGGATTTTTTGATAATTGAGAAAAGTAAAATTCTTGAGATATACGTATACAATACAATTATCTATTGTCAATTATATTTCTTACAAGCAAATTACGCAGTAACTCGTAAAAGAAAGTCGTGTGGTGGCCACACCTCATTTTTGTAAAGTTCATTGTAATGTTTCCTAAGTAATGCCAGCGTACATACATCAAACAAGTAGAGACACTCATGCCAAATGTTGAAACTTGTCTCGAGTGGGGACAGTAACTCGGGGGGTATTTCTAAGCTTGACTATCAGATGGCAGCACAAAATTCTACCAATCATCGCCAGTTACTAGCTCTGCTACCAATCATATGTGACAAAGTAGTGGCGCCATCTGTCGGAAAGTACCCCCCCCCCCAGGAGCCGTTCAAGGTCATTCAAATCGGTATTTTGACATGAAACGAACCGACAGTGAGTGTCTCTACTTGTTTGATTTATGTACGCTGGTAATGTGGTGTTAAAAAGCAATAAAATGTATTTGATATAACAGCAACTTTACAGAAATGATAAAAAACCATTTTAAATAAGTAACTGGCCTTTTGGCTGTAATTGTGGTAAGATAATATATAAACAGCAAAACAACACATTTTAAAACTCGAAACACACCAATAACTAACAAAAGCAGTGATGGACTCAGAACAATTTTAATATTCCTAATCGAAAATTAATTATAATATTACACACACATAAAAAAAGTCAAAATGGAGAAAATTTTAGAGGAAATTAATCTAAAATTAGGAAAACTAGATAAGATAGAAGAGAGAAATACGAGGATAGAAAAGAAGATCGACAACTTCCAAATTGAACTATCAAAAATCAAAAAAGAAAATGAACAATTGAAAAAAGAAAATAAAGACATCAAGCAGAAACTATTAGAACAAGATAAGAAGATATAGGAATTGGAGAGAAAAATAAATAAGAGGAAAATTTATTATACAGGGAGTAGAGCAACTAAAGGAAGAGTAAGAATTATACTGAGAGATATAGGAATTAATATATACAAAAGAAGAAGTGTTAGACATGAGAAGGATTGGTATAAAAGTGCATGGAAAAGGGGAGACCTATAATGATGGAAGTACAGAAATAACAAAAGAAAATGGAAAAAATATATATAAAAGAAGACTACTCAAAGGAGATACAACAATAGAGGAAAGGATTGATAAATACTTGAAATTAACAAGAGCGAAAGGTAATCTAACCAAAATCAGACATAACAAACTGATCATAAACGGTGTATCATACACTCTGGAACAACTCCAAGCCATAGAAATAAATGAGGCGGAAAGAGAAGAGCCAAATGAAACAAACATAAAAGAGGGAAATAACAAAATAATGGAAAACAAAAACACGAATAAAAGAGTAGAAATACAAGGAAATGGAAATGAGCTAACCAAGAAAGGAAGAACGCTGAGCCAAAGGTCACACGAAAATACAGAAGACAAGAAATTGAGAGAAAAACTGCTGAAGATTACCAAAACAGGACCAAAAAAGTGGACGTGACTACCTCCCTGGACTTTCCCATACTGCAAACTGTTCATATCGTCTTTATTCAACAGTCTTTACAACATATCAAAATTTCAACTCGATGACTCACGTCTTCACCGTGATAAGCGTTTACACTTTCAAGTAAATTGCGGGTAAATATAAAAGAACTAGTGAGTCACCCGAACTACGTTTCGGTTCTCAAAATTAAGAGAGATTCATTAATATAAATTTAAAAAAAAAGATGCATCGACGGGATCGAACCCGGGGCTCCCGCGTGATAGGCCAGCACGCTTACCGCAGAACCACACTCTCCTGTTTGAATAATGCGCGCACCCGAGCTAATAGTAGACAGCGATAGGCGCTCCGCTCTGCTGCCTAGAGAAGTTAATTAAATTATAACTGTTTCGCACTTTTTTGTAAATAAAAACCGGCCTACGATCTAACTCTGAAAATTAGCAAACTTTTAAGCCATCGTACAACTTAATCGGTCCAGTATCTTCGGAGGAGATAGCGAACAAACATAGTTACACGCAAACAAAGAGAGCTACGATTTTATGTTATAAGATGTGTAGTTCAAAACGTGACCACCGAGCTTCTGTAGATGGCGCCAACTGGACAAGCCGCCACTGTGCTAGTTTATGTATTATTTTCCTCAAAACGGCTGTAGCACCGAGGTGAAATTTTTTAAGTACCTGGAAATTATATTTTCTAGGGCATACAAAATCGATTTTTTTATTTTCGCGGAAAAAGATTCTTTGACGCAAAAATTAAACACCGTTAGAATAAAAAAAATATTTTTCAAAAATAGAGGGGGGAGGGGGCCGGTGCGCTTACATATATCCACGAGTGTAATATTTTTTTGCATATTCATATGCTCCATTATGCACTGAGCAATTCAGTGAAAACCCCAGCTACCTATCTTGTTTTGTTTATTAATTAAAGGGGTTTAAATTTTCAAACTTCAAAGCTTCGTAGAGGGCGCCACAGATAATTCATGAGATTCTTTAAAAAACAGATCGATAGCCCTTTTCGGGGTCTATCAGTGTATGAAGTTTAAACAAATTCCTGTGGGCAGTTTTTGAGAAATGATTTTTAGAAAATTTCCAAAATTTTGAAAATTTGTAATTTAGGCCCCTTAATATTTTTCAAAACACTTTTTATATCACCTCATGTTAGTCTTCATATACTATTCAGAAAACAAAAATCAATTGAATCGATTCCTCCGTTTTTGAGTAATAGGGCGTTAAACTCAAAATTTTCAAAAAATCATAGCGCCCTTCATTTTAAACCTAGCGAGTTCGGCAAAAAACTAACAGATTTGTCTTATGACCCTCTATCGTTATCCGCGATAAAATTTTCAAAATTTTAATCACGAAAACAGTCGTACCAAAAAAACATGCGTAACTTCCGCTTCCGGTTTCGGATTTTTTTGAAAAGCTTATTTTGTCGATGAATTTTCGATACACCCCCGCATTCCAAAGCGCATCAAAATCGGAGCAATACTTTCGGCTGTAGGAGCGTCACCCACCCACACACACACCCACACACAGACAGACATTTTTTAAAAACCACTTTTTTGGGTTCCTAGAGGCCCAAAACGGATATTTCTGTGAAAATCTCGATTTCCAAAATTTTCATGATTCTAACACCCGTATTCATAGTCGTTCGCCAGCGGATCGCCGGCGACTCGCCAGAGATTCGATGAAATAGTAGGTTGGCGGCACTGTACGTCTATGTCAAATTCGAGGTTAGCAGGTTAGATTTTGTGTCAGTTTCTGTCAAAACTGACTGAAAACCTAACCTGATCACCTCGAATTTGACATAGACGTACAGTGCCGCCAACATACTATTTCATCGAATCTCTGGCGAGTCGCCGGCGATCCGCTGGCGAACGACTATGAATACGGGTGTAAGACTTCCCTATACCTATGGGTATGGGAAAGTAAAAAGTAGCAAAATTTAATAATGGCTGGCTGCAAACCGAAAATGCACAAAGCTATGCAAAAGGATCACGAGAAGGAAATTGATGAATTTAGTAAAAGGAGATGGTGGGAAAAGTAATAGAGAAAAATAGAGAAAATATTAGTAACGATTTACAACATAACAACACTGACCGGAAAAGAAATAGATATAACAGAAGAAATGCAAAAATTGGGTATAGAGATAATGGAAATAGCGAAGTTAAAAAGAACGGAAAGGGCAACATACAACTGCCAAATAAATACAGCCTGTTTTATTCAGCAGTGCAGGAGGAACAGAGGAACAAGGAAGGAGCGGGTATAATTTTATCAGAAGAAATAAATACAAGAATTAGTAAATATACACCAATAAACTCAAAAATAATAGAAATAGAATTAGAATGAAATGGGAAGGTTAATATAATACAAATATATGTGTCAACAGAGGGAACAGAAGAAGAAGAAATAACAGCGTTTTATTGTAATCTGCAGACGGTCCTAGATAAAATCATCATAATGGTGGACTGGAACGCAAGAATTGAAAACGATAAACATAGAGGAGGGGGAAGAATTGGAAGGTATGGAAATCAAAATATTTAGGCATCGCTACTGGGCTGGAGTTAATTGGTCTTTTTATAATTATACATAATTAACCGAATTGATGATAATTCTCCACATAATGAACTGTGCTGCTTATAATAAAGAGTGTTCAAAAACTAATACGTTTGGAGTTGGCTTTGGCTTAAAAAACAAAAAATACAGTATGTCTTTACTTATTACTTACACATGAACAAAAACCACAGCAAAGTAATTTGAGGTTATAAACTAAAAACTTTATATACATTTAAAATTTAATTCATTAGATATAAAAGATGATTATAATGCCCACCACCGGATTCAATACATTTTAAATCTATTGCAATGGTTTACCGCCTACAGCAATTCTTGTTGCTTAACTAACACGAAAAATGAATAATTTAAAAATGAGTGCAGAATTAAAAATTTTATTTATTGCGAGAAAGTCAGTAATTTACAATAATAAAGGCAAAGATGAGTAGCACTAATTATAATTTGAGTGAGAAAGGTTGGCATTAGATAAGGTAGGATTCAGAAGGGTTACGTTCAGCGTTTCAGTCAATGATTGATGCTAGTTATGGCAAACGCAGCTTAATTTGTGTAGCTGACAGATTTGCGTTTAGTAACGTCAACGATAATGTGAATTTAAAATAATACAAAGATGGTTCGTGAAGTACAGGAATTTTATGAGCATATCTGACCATTTTATTTGTTTTTATATAGCTTTTATATGCTAAATATTCAAACCTGAAACTTTGTTTTACTCGTAGTCCAGTGGTTAGGGATTCTGTTGCAGTACTGAAGGTTAGGTGTTCGATTCCAACATCCGCCACTCTCTTTAAATATTGGGTAATGTAACCACGCTTGTGGTAGTAGGGAAGTGGGGCAGTCGTTGAAGGTGGGCTTTATTTTATAATTTTTAAGTTTTATCAATTCTAAACTGTACTTACCTCAAAAAGCTGCATCACTGTTTTGCTTATATATTTTTTTCATTCCTTCATAAAATACATATCCACATTCTACAAAATTTGAGTCGTTTTAATCTACGAATGCTTCCTCTATTCAAAATGTAAAACTATGGTCCCATGTAAAATTTCAGAAATATCAGCTTACTTTTATGAAACCATGTGTTATCACAACAGTACTTCATCTAATACATACCGTTTCTTAAAAGTACAAGCCGATGTTGGTGAAATTTTGCATGGGCCCATAATTTTACATTTTGAACAATTTTCATTGATATTTTGACGTATTTAGAATGGAAAAGGTACTTTACCTGGAAAAAAACAATGTTTTTTATCTATCGCTCATGAGGCCTCATGAAGACCAATCCAACATTTTAGTATTAAATTTTTTTCACCATTTAAGATATTGTTTGGTATACAGTGTGGTACAAATGGGACATGCCACTATTAGGATTTTTGAAGCTAAGAGTTAGTCCGTGAAATGAAACAAAAGTTGCTTAAATAAGGGAGAAATGTGATGATGCCCTCGGTTTAAAAAAAAATTCATGACATATTAGATAAATGCATAAGTATAATATTATGCAAATTGTTCACACCACTATACTTTGGCCTTTTTTAGTCATACCTATAAATACGACAGATATTTAGTAAAGTAAGTTTTTTTCCTATAAAAATTTTCAAGGTCAAAGAATTTAGGGTTTATGTTGGCATTACTTGGATTCCTTTAAAAAATAAATGTTGGTAGAATTTGTTTTAGTAAATTTTTAGAACTAAAAATTGGTGGGAAATTTAAAATCTGGTATTGAAGGAGTTTTGTTTTAGGTAATCTTTCGTCAACTTCTTCTGGCCTGTTAGGCTGCAGATCCAACAGTTCCTGTGCACACTTCAGAATTGCTTTTTTTACCTTTAATTTTGAAAGATTCCGTTCTTTACGCGTATTCATTTTCAAAAAAGAAAAGCTGACAATTTAATTTTAAATGTCAAAATGACACAAGTCGTTGACAGAAAAACCTGACTTGCAGTTTTGCCAATTTTATCTTGACCTTGAAAATTTTTATAGGAAAAAAACTTACGTTATTTATATTTTAAAGTTATGTTGTGTTTCTGAGATGTATCAGCAACTTCTACCTTTTTAAATGAAAATCATAGTAGGCCTTGTAATCATAAATGGTTGTGATTTTTTTCTTAGGTTGGCACTGTAAGTCTATGTCAAATTCGAGGTTAGGTTTTGCGTCAGTTTGTGTCAAAACTGACGCAAAACGTAACCTGCAGTGCCAACCATAAATGATTGTGATTTTTATTCTCAGGTTGGCACTGTTTATGTTGGTGGCACTGTAAGTCTATGTCAAATTCGAGGTTAGCAGGTTAGATTTTGCATCATTGTGTGCATATTTACTTTTTTTTCATGAATTCCTGTCAATTTTCGTTGAACCAGTCTCTTATTTTCTTTCTTGACTATACTAGCTGTTGGTTTGCTGAAGTTTTTAAACAATTCCTTATGATATTCCACTCTGTCTTCATTTTTTCGCCCTAACTATCTTGGTCTGTTAGTCACTTTTCCACCCGTTCTTCGTATTTTTCGTTACCCTCTCATTGTTCCAATTGGTACGTGCATTTTTGGTTTTTGTTGTTTTTAATATTTTTTTTCTAATTGTAGCTGTTACCATAAAATGGCCAGAGTCTGTGTAAGCTCCTGTATATGACCTTACATCCTTCCCCATAATTTCTCTCCTCTTGGTGATTAGCATGTAGCTCTTTCGAATGGTGTTGCCCAGCTTATTTTATGTTGTTTTAGGCGTATACATTTTGTACTATGTACAGGGTGTTTGCTCAAATTTTGACAGCTTCTAGCGACTTTGTTATTCCAGTTAGAAAAAAATTGTTCAGATAAAAATTGTAGGGTATCATCCAAACCGTCCGAATTTGCTACTTAAAGAAACAATTGAGCATCACGGGTGAACTTTTTGACTTATTGTATACCTTTTTTTAATGGAACACCCTATACATTATGTGTTCATTGGATAGCGCTTAAAATTCTCTTTTCAAAAATATATAAGTTGCCTATAATTACTTCATCCATTGTTAAAATATCCGCTATTAAATAATCAAAATATTACTAATTTACTGCTATATGAAATAAATCACAGTAACCATTGAAAAACAAAGTTATCAAATGACATTACTGGCGGCATGCAACATTTAGTTGTCAATTCGTTTTTAAAATTGTTTATTTCAATGGTTACTGTGATTTATTTCATATAGTAAATTAGTAATATTTTGATTCTTTAATAGCAGATATTTCAACAATGGATGAAGTAATTAAAGGCAACTTATATATTTTTGAAAAGAGAATTTTAAGCGCTATCCAATGAACACATAATGTATAGGGTGTTCCATTAAAAAAAGGTATACAATAAGTCAAAAAGTTCACCCGTGATGCTCAATTGTTTCTTTAAGTAGCAAATTCGGACGGTTTGGATGATACCCTACAATTTTTATCTGAACAATTTTTTTCTAACTGGAATAACAAAGTCGCTAGAAGCTGTCAAAATTTGAGCAAACACCCTGTATAATTATAGTCTTAGTCCATTACCATTGGTTTTTTCATGTGTGGTATGCTTTCCAACTACCGGGGCTACGTAATCTTCTTTCCCTATTTGAATATTGAAGTCCCCCAAGAGTATTACTGTCTTTTAGTATCCTTTCTATTTCCTCTTCAGTTTTTTAACAAATCCTTCTTTTTCTTTTCTGTTATCATTTTCGATTGGTGCACATACATTTGCAACACTCATATAGGCTGTTCGTTAAATTATTGGTTTGATTCCATCGTCTTAGATGACTTCTTCTTTATCGGTTCCCATATTTACCATTGTTAGGGTGTTGGGTAGTGTTTATTTATAAATTCTCTCCATTGTTTGTTCCTCAGAGCTAGTTTGTCTATATTTCTTTTTCCTAAACCTAAATCTTATATCAATTCTTCAATCCTTTTCCGCCACGGGTTTTTTGGTCGTCCTATTTTCTTTCTCTTAGTACTTTTTGCTGCTATCATCTGTTTTATTCTTTTTTCCGTATTCGTTCTCTTAACGTGTCCGTACCAATTCATTTGTTTTTTCTTTAATTTATCCAGAATTGTTTTTGGTTTAAGGATTTGTATATGTTATCGTTTTTAATCTTGTCTAATTTAGTCACTTCCATTATTCTTATAAGGAATTGCATTTCTGTTGCTCTGATTTTCCTTTCTTGTGTTGGCGTTATTGGTATAAGTCCATATTATATGTTAACATTGGTGGTATAAGTTTGTTATATAGTTTAGTTTTATTTTCCATAGATATTTCTTTTTTTATATTGTATGATTTATTAAATAGTATATGTGGTTTGCTTTTTTAATTTTGTTGGCTATATCCGTTTTTCCATCCTTTGTTATCGTTGTTCCAAGATAATCCATTATTTCTGTTTCTTGTATTGGTTTTCCTCTGCTTGTTATTCTTATATTTTCAATTGGATTTTTGTTCCCATTCACCACCATTATTTTGTTTTTGTTCGTGTTTATTTCCATTTCCATTTGATCTAATTCGTTTGTCCATATGTCGAGATTTTTCTGTAGCTTCTTTTCATTGTCTGCCACTAGGATAATGTCGTCAGCATATAGAAGGGATTCTATCCAGACAGGTCTCAGGTTGTAGTATCTTATTAGTGTTTCTGTTGTCTTATCTTTAGTATTTTTCAGTATCTGGTCCATTTAGATTATAAATAGTAAGGAGCTTAGAGAGTCGCCTTGTTTAATTTCAAATATTGAGGATTTTTGGCTCATTAGTTGTACCCTTCCATAAGTTTGGTTATATATGCTTTTGATTATATTTATGAGTTTTGTTGATACTCCTATTCTTCTAAGAGTTGCCCAGATAAATCTCCTTTTAATAGAGTCAAATGCCGATTTTAGGTCTATGAATGCAAAGTAGATTGTCATTTCTGTATTCATTGCTGTTTCTATCAGTTTTCATTACATGGACATGATCTGCAGTTTGTTTCGCTTCCCGAAATGTTCCCTGTTCATCTTTCATTTTATCTAGTATTTCCGTTCGTAATTTGACTTCTATTTTCTTTGTGTAGGTCTTAAAAGCTACTGGGGACCGGCAGATTGCTCTGTAGTTCTCAAAGTTATTCATTGCCCCTTTTTTATGTATGGATAGTATGTGGTTAATTTTCCATTCTTCTGGTATTTCATTTTGCCTCCATGCCATCTTGAATATTTCGTGTTAACCATTGAGCTACTGCCTATCCTCCATGTTTAAATCATCTCCGGAATGAATTTGGTCAGTACCTCCTGCTTTCCCAGTTTTTATTTTCGTGATGGCTTTTTTGACTTCCTCGTGGATTATTCTCCCTTCATTTTGTTTATCTCTTTGTTGCTTCATATTTATTTGTAAGTCTTGCTCTTCTTCATTGTCGTGTTCAAATTTGTGTGTGTAGTATTCTCCCCATGTCCTCAATATATTTTAAAGTTTTGGAAGTCGCCCTTTTTATCCTTGGTTGCATTTATTTCCTTGTTCCTTTTCCCTTTTAATGACTTGATTACACTCCAGAATCTTATATTGTGGTTTAGATATAAGTTTTCTAGTTCTTCAGCAAAATTTTTCCAGCTTCTATTTTTTGCCTCTCTTCTTTTTGGGTTCATTTCTTTGTTTGATATATTCATTGTGATCTTCTTGATTTTTGAATTTAATATATTTCCTTCGTGCTTTCTTTTTTTTATTAATTTTTTCTTTCACTTTAGTATTCCACCATCTTCTTTGTCTATCTATAGTAGTTGTGGCACAGATTTCTATTGTTTTTCTTATTAGAGTATCTTTGTGGATATTCCATTTTTGATTTAGGTTTATTTCACTATCTTTATTTTGTATGTCTAAGTCCTGTTTTATTTCTTTTTAGAATTTTTCTTGCAATTCTTGGTTTCTTAGTTTTTCTATTTTAATTGTGCAGTATTTCTTCGTTTTCTCTTGTATGTGCCAGTGTTGATCTATTTCTCCTATTAACAGTCTGTGGTCCTTTGTTAATTCTGCTTTAACGTCCACTTCTATATTTAGGAATATGTTTCTTATATGTATTTTATGTGTATATTATGTAGTCGATTATACTTTTGCCCTCTTTTCCTAGTGCTATAAATGTATACCTTTGTTCTGCGGGATGTTCAAAAAATGTATTTTCTATACAGAACTGTAGTAGTCGTTTCCTATTTTTATTTCTTTTCTTTTCTCCAAATTTTCCTTGTATCTGTAGTTCCCTTTGATTATTTTGATTGCAGCCTACTCTTGAGTTCCAGTCTCCTACAATAATTATTTTCTCGTTTTCTTCTCTTATTTTATCTATTATTTCTTGGAGTTCTTCATAGAAGTCCTCGATCTCTTCTCATTTTGTCCATTCAACTGGTGCATATATTTGTATGATCGTTAGAGTTTGATCCATCTGGATCTGTATGTACAGGATGTTTCCTCAAATTTTAACAGCTTCTAGCGACTTTGTTATTCTAGATAAAAAAAAATTGTAGGGTATCATCCAAACCGTTCGAATTTGCTACTTAAAGAAACAATTGAACATCACGGGTGAACTTTTTGACTTATTGTATACTTTTTTTTAATGGAACACCCTATATATTATGTGTTTATTGGATAGTGCTTAAAATTCTCTTTTCAAAAATATATAAGTTGCCTATAATTACTTCATCCATTGTTGAAATATCCGCTATTAAAGAAACAAAATATTACTAATTTACTATATGAAATAAATCAGAGTAACCATTGAAAAACAAAGTTATCAAATGACATTACTGGCGGCATGGAACATTTAGTTGTCAATTCGTTTTTAAAATTGTTTTTAGTATTAAAATTGTTGATTATTTCAATGGTTACTGTGATTTATTTCATATAGTAAATTAGTAATATTTTGATTCTTTAATAGCGGATATTTCAACAATGGATGAAGTAATTATAGGCAACTTATATATTTTTGAAAAGAGAATTTTAAGCGCTATTCGATAAACACATAATATATAAGGCGTTTCATTAAAAAAAGTATACAATAAGTCAAAAAGTTCACCCGTGATGCTCAATTGTTTCTTTAAGTAGCAAATTCGGACGGTTTGGATGATACCCTACAATTTTTTTCTATCTGGAATAACAAAGCTGTCAAAATTTGAGGAAACACCCTGTACATTATTCTTGAGGTACACTGTACACATTTTGTAATTTTAAGTTTTAATTCCTTCGCCACTATTATTCCAACTTCTTTATTATCTTGATTTGGTTTTACTCCTGAGTAATGTGTATCCATTTATCATTTGTTTCCTTCCTTGTCCTTTTTTCCTGTTTTCACTTAGGCCTAGTATTTGTATTTTATGTCTTCCTAAAATTTGATTAATTGCTTAACTTATTCCATTTATCGGTTTTTGTGGCTTTGATACGTATTTACAGTTCTCACCTTGGCTGACCGTTGTAGATAAACAAATAATTTATTTCATTTAACATATCGGTCACGTCTTGTGTCTGTTTTAATTTTAATTGTTTGTTTATTTATGACTGTCCACTTTTGACATCAGGTGAGGTGTTTGCTCTCTGGGTTTCCCCCGTATTTTTATAAGCTTTATCTTTTAGCCTGAAGAAGGTTTAATATATAAGCCGAAACATGTAGCGTATGTACAATATATGTGTTTACTTTACATTAATTTAATGTCTTCAAGTGCTTTAATGTTTTTTCTTCCTCATTGTCTGATTTCTTTACCAATTTTTTGACTTTGTCCATTGCCAGTGTCCCGGTTTTTTGTTTTTGCTATAAGTTCTGGTTTATATTCTTATTTCCTCTACTGTTATTTATTTCCAGTTGTTTTATTGGTGCGAGCAGTGACTGGATGGTATTTGGTTTTATCTGTTTTGTTTGAGAGGTTGACGGTTTGAACATCTTGTTTTGTGCTTTCTTTAAATCTCTCTGTCTTTCTTCTGTTTCATCAGATCATAGTTTATTTCTTCATCTTTTCTTAGATTCTATAGTTTCTTCTATTCCGCGGCTATCTATTACTTGAGAATGTTCTTGAGTTTCGAATTCATTGTTGTCCTCTAAATCGGTTTCGTGTTACTCATCTTGTTTTTCTATTTCATTACTGTTTATTTTTTCTTTTCCTTCTTGATCTTTATAAAGGTTTCCTTCTAATATTAGTTTATCATGCTTTAAATATGCTTCTTTGCATTGTTTCAGTTAATACCGGTTTTAATTTCTTTTTCTCTTCAATAACATCTTTTGGGTAGTCTTCTTTAATGTATACAGTGTGGTCCATTAAGTGTGCAACAAATGGGAAATTTTTTTATTAGTTGTACAATCGAAATTTAAATATTGCCAAAAGTTAGTGCATGTTTGATAACCATATTAGATGCCCTTAGAATGGCTTCAAGTCAAACAATATACAGGGCAGGACAAAAAATATGAAATTCGTTCAAGAACAAAGTTACCTTATTTCAAAAAATATAGCAAAATTTTATTGAGAAAAGTTGTTTAGAATTAAAAGTTATGCTCAAATACAAAGTCACGGCCTCCTATTCGAATTTTGATTCTTTTTTGAAAAATTTTGTATTACCCCCGTATGATACATATTTTTATTATTTTGATTTTATATGTATTTAAAGTAGCCACAACCACATCCCTTTTAAATAACTTTTAGCAACTTGAAGCGTATTTGTAAAATTTACTTGGATTTATATTTTTTAGGTAAGCGTCCACTTCATGTTTGTTGCAACGATATTTAACAGAACTTTAGAATTTCGCAAATATTCTTTTTAACAAGGCAAATGCTTTACTAATAATAATTACATATGAAAAACTCTTACTAAAATCAGAATAATAGAAATATGTATCATACGGGGATAATACAAAATTTTACAAAAAAAGAATCAAAATTCGAATAGGAGGCCGTGACTTTGTATTTGAGCACAACTTTTGATTCTAAACAACTTTTCTCAATAAAATTTTGCTATATTTTTTTAAATAAGGTAACTTTATTCTTGAACGAATTACATATTTTTTGTCCTGCCCTGTATATTGTTTGACTTGAAGCCATTCTAAGGGCATCTGATATGGTTATCAAACATGCACTAACTTTTGGCGGTATTTAAATTTCGGTTTTACAACTAATAAAAAAATGTCCCATTTGTTGCACACTTAATGGACCACACTGTATATGTTAATACTTGTAGTTTTTTCCTATACTCCAATTAAAATTGGACGTATTTCCCCTTGTTTATTCTCTTTACGAAATCAATCTCTACTTTAATGTCTATCTTCATTACTGTCTTTATGGTTTTTATTATTTCTTTTTCTAGGCCCCAATAGTTATTCTTTCTTTGTGTTCTTATGTCAAAGAAAATTGGTTGATTTTCTTCTCATTTATTTCAGTTTGTGTTTCTTTTTTCGAATTTTTGGTTTATTTTCTCCACTTCTTCTAGAAATATACTCCTAATCTTGTCTGCATCAAGGTCCATTTTGATGTAAATTTATTTGGGTTTTCCTTAAATTTTGTTGCTTTCTGTAGATCTGGCAACGTTGCTTTTTATTTATGTCAGATCTTTGACCTTGTTTATTGTTATTGTTTTCCGTTTGTTCTCTTAAAGGATACTTATGTTCTGTTTTTATCGTGGGATTCTGGTTTCTATAGGTTCTCCGTTTGCTTTAAATTTCACTTTATTTGTAGTTTTTAATAGACTCTTAGTAGGAGGTCGCTTTTACGATTTACACTTTACACTGTTGCCAATTTCCTTAGATGTCTAAAGTCATAAATAATATGTTATAAAGCGCTGGTTTTTTATCTCCTAACTAATAAAGTACTTTTTATTCATATTCTATGTTTCCATTTAAAAATATGTAAATAAGTTTCTGTTTTTATTGAACTCATAAATTACTGCAAATTTTTCTTATAAACTTTTTATGTACGTTTAATAATAACGAAACTATAGCGGAATGAACATTTTTTTTAATAACCGAATGCAAATTTTGTCCTTTTAACCAATTGTAAATCTTTTAGTGTGTGAGATCCTAATGATGACGTTCAATTTTGTAACATACTGTATTAATTTTGGTAGGGTAGTAGGCATTGGTTACCCAAAGAAAAAGACAAATATTCATAACTATACCTACCTGGGAACACATTGTATAATGTTATAATAGTAATTGTCATTATGCACTTCACTGATTTTGACAAAGTCTGTTTAAACCAAGATATAGAAGATTTAATTCTCTTACAACTAGACAAGATTTATCTTAATGAACAATAAATCATGATTATGAGTGCAGCAAAACATCTGAAACACGTTTAAAAACATAAAAATGTCCAACTATCAACCCATTTAGAAACACACCGATCCATATTCTTACCTCATTAATTGAGTCTGATTAAATTAAAAGAACTCTAGTTGCTGTACAATAATTATTAATATTATATGCGCAATGCACATAAAAATTAACAAATTATAAAAAGTTGCCGATTTTTATTCATTTAGAACTAAAAAATTTCTTGAACTCTTTAGCGTCATTAATAAAAAAAACTCAACAATATAGATGCGGAAAGTCATTTATTTGAAATCTATCTCGTGAGGTGGTAGGTACTCAGTTATCACAAATATTAGTTGGGTCCAAGGCACAGACACTGGCTGCTACACTGAAATCGCATGAAGGAGGCTAGTAATGTTAAGTACAGGCATGATTATCCGCAAACAGGATCCGCTTTGGCGGCAGGTGGCACAGCCAAAATCTCGGAAATTAGGACGGACCGAACTGAAAGCTATTGAGACGTAACGTAGAAACAATTCTAACGATTGGACCAACTGTGCACCCGCTCTCGTGTGTGTTGCGGCGAATCACGCCTGTTTACAATTACGAACGCAGTTTAGGATTGTACTAAGCTATATATAAATATACATCGATTGTTCTAGTCTAAACGATTGCACATGATGCCTGACATCAATTTTTTTTGCTTTTCACTAATATAAGGAATTAACATTAGAAACATTCGTCTTGCAAATGTTACACATTACACATTTAAAGGGAGAGAAATTTAAATATACCTAAAAATGTATTTTGGTTGCTTCCGATTTCAAATGTATCTTCCTATGATCTCCTGTTGCCCTTCCTTCAGCAGCGTATGAAAATTTCGTGTTCGTTGTATGTGTTACAAACTAAACCCACAGACACCATATCGAAAATACAACATGAAATGGAACGATAAGATTAAAATATATTTCTTAGAGTATATTTACATGCAAGAAGTGATATAACGCACATCAAGATATAGAAACAGGTACTTGAAGGTCCGCAATACATTTAAAGGCTAACATTTAGGCTACATTGCGACGACGCTATATTGTACTCAGGTTACTACCGGAAGTAGCTACAGTCACCAGAAAACTTCCCTCCGAATTCAAACATCACATCAGCTTGTCCGATTTGTACTCTCGTCGTATAAAATTATTCGTCATGTTTCCGACCCAACTTAAATAAACTTTCAAAGATATTCAACCGTTGCTTCGTATTTACTAATGTTCAGCGAATTACCTAATTTTAGAGCGTTTAAGACTTTGCCTCTGGCGCCTTCGACGCCCTTTTGACCCGATTCACACCCACCATTGTGAAAGTAAATCAAAACGCTTCGTGGATTAAGGCACCAAATAAGGGATGGTTCAATTTATTGGGAGGGTTGTTGCTGTTGTTGCCCATTTTGAAGTTTATTAAATTTACAGGACGTTATGAAATGTTTTATTTTTTAGCATTTTTTTACGCTTTAGCAATTTTGAGATTAAGTTTCTTTGTTACCAAGTTTTGCTAGCAATTTGCATTAGCTATAACAGTGTTTCTCGACTTTTTTTTCCTCGTGGCCCCCCTTAAAGTCTTGTTCATTATTGTGTCCACCAGTAGTATATGCAGGCAGTTGGATTGGCCCTAATCCTACAAATTGCTTGTAGGAAACAGGATTTTATTTTAGGGGTGTTCATATGATTCAAGGCCTCCTTGAAGTGGTTTTTTTTAAAGCTTAGTGTGACCCCCTTAATGGTTGCTGCAGTCCCCCATTGGGCTATAATAAAAGTTTTTTGGCCGAATTTTCCATATACATAAATAATATTGGATTTAAAGCAATTGATATGGTGAAGTTGCAAACTGCTTTTCAGACAAGCCCTTTAGTTGTGTATATTTTAAGTTGTGGTTCTCACTGATCATCAAATACGGCGCATGCTAGAAATGTACTTTAGGAACGTGGAATGACATACTACGTTCACATTTTTTTGGCATGAAGTTGCCCTTGGATTTTTGTTGTTAAGTTGCCCATGAACAGAACCGCAATTTTTATTTTGTTGTTATTTTGTTATACCTGCATAACCTTGAACAATTTTACTGTCACTTGACAGAACATAATATTGTTGCCAGTTGGACTGCTTACTTTGATAAGAAATATTTAAAATCTGAAGTGTTGTAAGCCCTTCCACATACTTAATTAAAAATGTCTCTAATTACACAATTGGTGAAACTGGATACATACATAAAAATTACTAAGTTCCATTTTCTATTCTGCGTAAATATGGAAACTTTGCATTTGAAGGTGTTCTGTCATGTTTTCTAACCTAAAAGTATTTGTTAACCATAACCTAAAATGTAAACCCCGTTTAAACACAACAAAGTAATTCTGCACAGCTAAATTGGAGAAACTGTCGGTGTTGTGGCCAACCTTCATGCCAAAAAGATGCGAACAGAGTTTACATGACTTTCGTCTAGGGTGACCATGATGAATCTTTTTGAGTAATTACGTGTTGTAATCTAAAAGAGTTAAAGTCCATATTGTTGTCTTAAAGTGTCAATTAAACGTGCTATAAATTTAAACAACAAATTAAATAATGGCAAGTACCAAATTCATTTTGATAAATCTAAGCTTATTTTCCATTTTTCGCATTTATTTTTGATCACTAGGCTACCGGTTCGCAGCAAAATTATTTAAAAATTGAAAAAGTGACCCTTACGAAGGGTAGTATAATTGATCAAAATTTGAAATCGATCAGAACATAAATAAGGAAGAGGCAGGAGTGTGAATGTGAGAAGTGAAAACACTGTATATATACAATCGAAAACTTGCATGCTGTAGATAGAGGGCTGTGGAACTTTTGTTAATTTAATTGTTGGTAGTGATGAGTAACAGTTATTTATGTATTAAGGGCATAATCAACAGATTATAGCACGAGGGAATGTTTAAAGCACGACGCAAAGCGGAGAGCTTTAAATTTCCCAAGAGCTATAATCGTGATTAGGCATGTGGTACATACATAGTATTTTATTTTGGTTCTTAATAGACAAAATTCAAAGTATTTTGGACATACTACTGCGTCATCGTTGTGCTGACGTTGCGAATTTTTGGTGTGTTATGGTTACTATGCAGATTGTTGGTGCTTGTTATACTGCTTAGCAACTGTATTGACCCTACGGCCATAAAAACCATTTTTCGCCCGCTATCGAGGGCCGATAAAAACAAGATTATAGTTCCAAAATGAAATAAAGGTACTTAATAATAAAATATAACTTATGCAATTTTGGCAGAATGTTTAATACTCGCAGAGCTGGGCAGTATTTGTATTTGTAAATACTTTTTTTTATTTAAATACTTTTTAATGGGCTGTATTTGTAGGTGCAAATACTTTGCAAAGTATTTAGTATTTTAAATACAATTTTGGAAGTATTTAAATACTTTTAGACTATTTAAATATTTTTAGAATATTTAAATACTTTGCGAGTATTTAAATATTCTCAAAGTATTTAAATATTCTCAAATGATGACGTATTGGACGTTTAAAAATACGCAAAAAGTATTTACTAGTTGGAAATATATTTCTTGAAGAAATAAAGGTAATTAAATACCTTTGAGAGTGTTTAACTACTTTTATTTCTTAAAAAACACTTCTAACGAGTAAATACTTTTTGCATAATTTTAGTCTGTAACCAAATTTTATCAAAAAAATACTTTTTCCCAAATTCCAAATAAAAAAAAAACTTATAAATTTACCAAAAAAATACTTATAAATTTTAACAAAAAAATACTTATAAATTTTAACAAAAAAATACTTATTTTATATAAAAAGCTTTCAATTAAACAATATTGCTTGAATAAAAATGAATTGTGATACCAACAATCACCAGTGTGAAAATTAATCTGGAAAAACTAATAATTGAAAATTTTGTAATTGAACTGAAAAACTTAAATTGATCTTCAAATTTGTTATTAGCTGAAGGCCTACCACTTACGGCAAAGATGTAAAGGAACTGTTACGTATATGAAAACGAAAAATAAAAAAAAAGGTTTATATTGTTTTAAATTTATATTTGTTTAACTAACTTTGTTTTATTTTTTGGTTAATATTCAATATAAGTAATTTTATCAAAAAAGTATTTTCTGGATTTTGCCGAAACATTTATAAAATAACATCTAAACTATGCATTCACCATAAACCAATATTTGGCTTACTACCATTACTACAAGCATTTGTGAAAGAAAATTATGAACTTTAAATTTAGTTTTGAAAAATTAATTAACTGCTAAAAAGATTATAAATGCTGCCTTGCTATTTAAATACTTCACAAGTCTTTTTACATTTTAGTGATATCTAAGAACTACAAGTATTTAAATAATTTTAAAGTATTTAAATACTTTTGAAATATTTAAATACTTTTAAAATATTTAATACTTTTATAAAAGTATTTAACTATTAAATAATATAGGTATTTGTTATTTAAATAATTTTTAAAAGTATTTTGCCCAGCTCTGAGTGCTGGACACAAAGTGGTGTTGCGTAGGAAAATATTACTTTAAACATCTGTAGTTTTATTATTAACATATATTATGTATTCACTAGAAATGTTTGTGTTTGTTAAAATAACATTATAACCTTCAACTGCCACATGTAAAATGCCAATGTCACTTTTACTGCCAACCTAAATTTAAAAAGAAACAATTCCATAGCTCTCTACGGTATCTCTATATTCCAACATAACCTACATCAGGTGTTCTCAGCGAGAGCCATGGAGGATCTGTGGGAGGGTCACAGACAAAAATTGAAAAATGGTTGAAAACCGTTGATCTATTACATGAAATATGTAGATCCCTCCTCCACGTTTGTTGTTTTTGTTGAGTTTTTAAAAAATGTTTAAACTAACAAATTTACTACTTATACAGAAAGTTGAAGAACAATCCATACCGCTAGGTACATTTCAGTGGCAGCACAATTTGTATTAATTAGATAAATGCAGTAGGAAAAACTCAATGTGGCCTTTGTATCGATCGATTTCCTATTATTAACCCCTGCTGAGACCGTTTCATTGAATTTATCTTTTAATTTAATCCTGCAGATATAAATTGCGTCGTTCTTGTAAAGTTAATAAAATTCATATATGAGCTCTACAGCAAAAAGCAGCAACTATAACTGAAATGTATTAAAAAAATAAAACGAAAGGGGAGAACGGGACAAATAGAAAAACAAAAAATATTTTTAAAAATAATGTTTTATTCGTAACATTCAATATAATCTGCTTTGAGAGCATGTTTACCACATAAATATATACCCGATTATTCATTTAAATATGCAACTAACTGCTAAATAAACTTTAAAATAAGTATAACAATTACCGTTACAACCGACTTACACCTACAATGTTCATTCTCATCAACGTTCGCTTGTCAGCCACCCTCACCTCCCTGGCGGAAGGATGAAAGCACAAACCAAATTCGCTAAATGAACATACTTTGGTAGAATTTAAAACTTTTGGGAACCAGAAATCAAAGTGCAGCGCACGGTATTTCTGATTCGCAAATTTTACAGAGTAACCTAAAATTTAAAACACGATAGACGGCGGGTAGAAAATATAAAAACTCCAGAATACTATAGCAGTTAAAACGCAAGTGTCGTAATAAAATAGAAATCGGTATGAACGTGTCTGAAAGCCGACCGATTCTGCGTGAGTTTCATATTCCAAAATTAGGCCAGTGTCGTTTAGTTCGTACGGGTCCTATGCTTGCTCCGTAGGTATACGTATAATGCGATATATTTAAACTAAAATGACTAAATCACCCTTTACTGCCCATTACAACTTATCTACTAATAGATTGGATAGAGTTACAATCTACGAACGAATGAAAATCCGACCTTTTGCACACCTTGTACTTTTGTAACGCACTTTTCAAAATATGAGGGGTACAGTGTGATCTCGGGTAACGCTCACGATATGTGCCTGCACTTTAGAAGGCTGAGACGTAATTTTTCTTTTATGGTTCAAATGTGCAAACAATAAAATTCACTGTACCTAATAACTGAATGAATGCATTTCGTCTATTCATTAATTATTGTATGCAATTGCTTGACTGAGCCGAGTTCGAGCAAAAGCGTTAACCGAGGTCGGACTGTAATTAAAATTTGAAATATTAACACGCACTAACACACTAAACGTTGTAACAATATAAACGATTGCTATTTAAGCTACGAATTCTTATAAAGCTAATAACATTCAACGTCAACGTTCGCCATTTAAAAATATTGATCCATCTGCGTTACGCTATCTTTACGATACGAAAATATAGTTCTCCGGAAATTGATAGAAAGCTAAGACGGTCGTGTTTAAAACTATACGATAATGCGCAAGCTACATGAAACACCTATATTTTTAGTAGTATAGTAGTAGTAGTACGATTATCTTATCAAGCGAATCCTTTGTTTCATCCTCTCTACAAGTCAAAGAGTAGGGTAAATTGTTCCTAATATTTAGCCTAGAGTTTTGATCTTTTGTACAATAGTCTCCGCCCCTATTCTCAATCGACACCGATTCACCTAGTGATATATGTTACGTACTCGTCATTCTGCATACCTAAAACTAAGCATTTGTTGTGCAGAGGAATAAGGCGTTTCGATATGATCCTGTCAAAATATAACCTTGTTTGCCCAAAACTCGTGTTGAACACAAAAATCAAAATACCATAGATTTAAAAATGATTTTTGTCAAAGCTTGAAGCTGTTAAAACATAAAAATTCTTATATATATTGCATCAATCTCCTACTTTTTTCATATTATAAGCGTGTAGTACGGATATTTAGCAACAAGAAACTGATTTGGTTTCAAATAGTGAGGTTAGATATGCTTTAAAGTAAACCTATTGTGTACTATAAACAATTGTGTTCATTTATAATCAATTCTGTAATCATTTTATAATAAATAGTTTTATTTTACTAGCCAAATAGCTTTTTGATGTCCTTCTCAGGACTAACTAGGAACACCTGAAGACGGGAGTAGATCAAAATTCCCGAAACGTCGTGTGATATATACCCTACACAGTGGAAAAAATCCGATAAAACATATCATAATAGACCACTGCCAAAAAATTACATTCGGAGGACTGTGTCAGTTGCTTTTAATGAGTTTTGTGAACAACATACTCTACCATTGTTTGTTTACATTATTTTGATAAAGTCAAAATGCATGTCTAAGGTACCTGGTACTGTGCATGCCTAGACCTTGTCCATTAACAAACAAACAAACAAAATGCATCTAACCTCAATTTTTTTTGGGTAAAATCTATCAGAACACATCTAACTTCAATTATTTTAGGTCAAATCGATGTTAAAACACATTTAACCTCGATTATTTGAGGTCACATCCATGCTAACCATATCTGATCTCAATTATTTGAGATCAAATCCATGTTAAAACATATCTAACCTGAATTATTTGAGGTCAAATCTGTCAAAACACATCTAACTTCAATTATTTGAGGTCAAATCCATGTTAAAACACATATAACCTCAATTATTTGACGTCAAATCTGTCAAAACAAATCTAACCTCAATTATTTGATGTCAAATCCATGTTAAAACACATTTAACCTTAATTATTTGAGGTCAAATCCATGTTAAAACACATCTAACCTCAATTATTTGAGGTCAAATCTGTCGAAACACATCTAACCTCAATTATTTGAGGTCAAATCCATGTTAAAACACATATAACCTCAATTATTTGACGTAAAATCTGTCAAAATAAATCTAACCTCAATTATTTGATGTCAAATCCATGTTAAAACACATTTAACCTTAATTATTTGAGGTCAAATCCATGTTAAAACACATCTAACCTCAATTATTTGAGGTCAAATCTGTCAAAACACATCTAACCTCAATGTGTCATATCAAATCACCATAAAATATTAGCTTTAGCTAAATATCCTACACTGATTTGTTTTCCTAGAGTTATAACTGCAAGCAAGTCGTGAAAAAATTTGGTCATCTCACCACAACGGTGTGGTAGCTACAACTTCTTAATTTCCCTACTCTAAATCTATGGTATCGTGAGGACTTATAGGCAAAGCCCTGTGTGACGTAGGAAGTGGGGGGCTTCACGTGCTAACAATTCCATTTCTAAGATGTTTCATCTACAATCTCTCCCAATAAAAATATATAAGGAATTCTGAGTGGGGGGCGTCACGACACGCCATCCAGCCTCCAAGTGACTCCCCAACCACGTCCAACGTTCACATAGGAAATCGTGCCCTGGTCGATCAAATATTAAGTTTTCAAATGGAATCGCACTCTCCTACGTAACAGAACAAAAATAAATGCCATGCCAAATAAACAACTAAACCTAGATATATCTATATTATACCTGTACTTCCCTACAACTAAACGCGCTACGATACTAACTTACAACTTCCCGCACTTCGATATCAGAATATTCTTCGTGGGCTTGCCGGCGTTATCCCCGTACGTGCTTATCTTCTCGACAAGGTCCAGCCCCTCAACCACGTGCCCGAAGATGCCCGTGAACCCCCGCATCTCCTGCAGAATTATCCGGAACTGCGAGCCCACCATTCCCAAGTTGTCGTGCCTCTTTTGAGTGCGACGCATGCCCACGGTTCCGCGAACAGCGAGCAGCTTCGTGTCGTCGGGCAAAAAGAACGAGTCCTCGAAGATGGACCGTCCGCCGCGCCCGTTGTTCAGTTCGAAATCACCCGTAATTACGCTCTCGCCTTCCCAGCACTGGAAAATCGAGCATCCTTTATACCCCATGCCCGCCTCACCTGTGGTGAGCACGCCGAAGTTCTTGGCCATTTTGGGCGCCACATCTGCACGAACTTCGATCACAATGCGCCCAATGGGTGCACCGTTTACCTCAATATTGAAGTAATAGAGCGGGCAAAGGTTTGAGGGGTTCTTGATGATTTGGGGCGAGTGGATCATGTTTTGCACGATCAGGTTGTTGTCCGGATACATGCTCTTCGGTGACGTAAGCACCAGGTGGGGAGGGGCATGAGAGGGCATATAACTCGGGGGCAAGGGGGCAATCGTGTTGTGGTTATGGTAGTCGAGGTTCCCATTAAGGGGCTGCTTGGCCAAAACGTGGCGCGAGTACAGTTGCGACAAGCAGTAATTAGCGAGAAACAGAATCGGATTTTGCTGATTCAACGGTAAGATTCGAGAGTTGCCAGGGAAGGACACTTCCCCGCTGTGTATGTTGCCGACCGCCTGCTTCAGCAGCTGGAAGTCGAGCACCACGGTCGAGTTGCGGATCAGATCGTCAAGCTGGCATTGCAAGTACATCTCCTGATACCGCGCTTGGAGCCTCTGCTTCTCGATATTCAGAGACGAGTACAAGTTTTGGACGTCTGTCAGGTTGTCGGCGACTGAGAGATTCATTCGAGCCTTGGCCAGGAAGTCCCGCGACTCCGTCAGCTCTACGTGCGCGTTGCTGTTGGTCAGCTCGGCCTCGACGTGCGTCTTGAGCGTCACGCACGCCTCCAGTATCTTCACCAGGAACTCCCGCTGCTGCATCGTGAGCCGCTGGATTTCCGAGAGGATCTTGTTCATCGACACGAGATCCATTTGTACTTCCGTGACCAGCTGATCCTTCGCCTCGTTCTGTGACTTGATCTGGTGGTTCGTGTGGTCGCTCGTAGATGCGCAGGCGCGGCACAGGGACGAGCAGCATGTGTGGCACCACAGGGCCAGCGGCATGGCGTGCGTGTGGCAGTTTTCCGATATTACCTTCGGGGGTTTGTCGGGCGGCTTGGCCCCCAACTTGAGCTGGGCGAAGTTCTTCGTCAGGTGCAGCACGGGGGCGTAGGTGGGGAGCGATTCGGGGCCCATGTCTCCCAACTCCGTTCGTTTCCAGCAGTGGACGCAATATAGCTCGCCTTGGCCCTTTACGAGGGTCGTTCGCATGCACTGCAGACAGAAATAATGCTTACATGATAGCATCTTGGGGCTTTGGTCCGTGTCGTTAAACTTCTGTTTGCAGTAGCCACATAGCGTTAATTCTTCGAAATCGGGTACTGCTGATTCCATTTCTGGAAGAAGAGCACCTTTCAGTTATCCGAGCTCTGCAATCGCGTTCTACAGAGGCATGGACATGAAGCTTCTAGGGGAACTCCCTAAATGACTTACCTACCATACCAAGTTTTTTTTCTTTAAAAGGAACAATTGCAGGTGATGCCATGTTGGTCTTAATAAATTTCTATTGTCGACAAATACGGCATCACCAAGCTGTCAAAACTGAAAACTACTCAAGTGTGACAATTTCTAAGTTGTGAGAACAAATGCGGAAGGAGCGAACATACTGTATTGTAACATCGGAATTAACTGGTGATAGCTGTTCGTTGAATCAGCCTGTAAATGCATTCCAACTGTAAACTGTGCTTATGGTTAGACAATTCAAATTGTGGGACTCGGGATTTTACCTTTTGGTCTTCTGTCTTTCGCCTCTGTAAAACACGAGTACAATTGTTTCTATCTATTTAAATCATCTTGGAATTAACAAATTAATGGTGTAAGCTTGATATCGGACATCTTTTATTTTATTGGTGGCCATTTGATGTGAAGCATACTAGTTTGAAGTATCAGGTAAATCATGTAACTTACAAAAATTTTCAAATTTGACACATTACAATACAAAAATAATGTTGGTTGCTTTTTTGAATATACAAATTTCGTCTAAATCCTAATTTCCAACGTCCAGGGAAAATATTCTTTTCAGTCTTGGTCATAACGTGCTCTATCCATGGTTTTCTTAGCTACAATCGTTTTTAAAACTGTATTAGCTGGCTCTAATTCAGATTGGACAGAATATTTGGGGGTTGAAAAAATTATTCTAAGGGGCAAATCAGTGTATTTCAAATTTGTGGTTGTGGAGACCTGCCTTAGTTTCTTTTTTGAGATGTTGGTTCGAAGTAGATCTCTACAGTTCCAATTAAACACACCGGAGGGCTTAATTTTCAGTACTTGCTGTAATAACTATTAAAACTCGTTAATTTTCTTTACTCAAACACAAATTCACAAACGTCATTTTAAATGACGTTTCGAGGTTAGAATCTAGTATACAGTTAGCAAAGACATTCAAATTCATAGCCTGCCAACGACTTTTTGAATATAGGTTACTTTCAAAACGGACAATAATAATAATAATAAACCCTTCTCAAAATAATGAAATCTTTATGGCGACTACTAGCAAATGCAATGGGAGCATACAATTTGTATACATGGGCGGCTAGGGAAAATAAAATCGGTGTTTTGGATTAGTTCATTTGAACTAAATCAATTCATCTGTCAGTTTGACATTTGTCATATCGAAGAGTGTGCGATTTTTTTGAATATTTTATTAAAAAGAATTTAGACAAACATTTCATTATTAAAGCCAAACATTCACAGCCAACTTGTGCTAATTTTGTTATGTTCACAGTGTTTGATAATGGGCAACACAATTCATAACAATCTAAAATTATGTTAAAAAATATGCTCTCTTTATTGTTTTGTTAGTATTGAATTTTGCAAAATAAATAAGGGGCAGATACAAATCCATACGAATATGAAATAAGCGTATAGCGGCAATTTAATTTATTTTATGTTAAACAAAGCGAACATTTAAAAACCAGCTCCGTGTATGAATAATTCACACGGCCGGCACAGTTTTTCCATAATACAAAATTGGGGTTAATGCGGCCGAATTTATGGATCAAATGTGAACGGAATGCAAAGCAATTGCACCTTGCATTGCAAGGCGCACTCGAATTTTTTGTCGCAAACGGAGGAAACTTCAAATGATCGCGGAGAGAGCTAATAGCGTCGAAAAAACCGAAAGTTTCACAGTGCTTTCTCCCATTAGCTTACTTTGTGGGGCGACCAATTAGCGGCACGGCGAAGAGAGGCGTCCTCGCCGTTTTGCCGAAATTGTTGCTCTCGTTGCTAATTTACTAAAAGAGCGTGATTATTTAGGACGTTATCGTTCCTAATACACGCCTCGCCATGGCGCCTGATACTCGCCCTTATCGCAGCAGCGCGTAAGCCCCAAAGTTGCTCCCGCGGCCGTCGCCGCCGTGTTTTTGGACTCGAATTACGTAAAACCAAAATAATCGTCGTGTTTGGGGGCCTCGGATGGGCCCCGCGGGGCCCGGATTTTCCCATTTTCCCGCCGAAGGGTATTTAAAGCGCTGGATTCGACAAGTGGGTCCGCTCCTGCGTGCTGTCACCCGAGCAAAATAGAACGTTGCAAAAAGGACCAGAGAATGGGCTGAATGCAAGGGAAGACTTACGACTAGACTCTCTACAAGTGCTTTTCTTACCGTTTTATTTACGTTGTAACACAGCCTTAATAAATCCGATATACAATACGTAACGTTGGTCGTTAAAAAACTTCGATTTTCGGCAACGGATTTCGTGTTTTTGTACTATGTAACGGATTCGACGAATACGGTAAACGAAAAAGTAACTAATTAAGATTTATATTACATAATTATTAGGAGCCGACACGATCGGCCAACGAATTTACGAGAAACTTAAAATTATTGTGGCCGCCGTTGCGATGTGCCACATCATGTTGACGACTGCGGACACTCGCCTGAAGTTCGGCGCGGGACGGATCGAAGACGCCATGGCCCAGCGCGTCACTCGATAAGCGCGCCAAATTCGAATGGCATCTGCGCGCACTCGCGCGTCGTGCCTAATTTCAAGGGGTTTTTTAATTTGAGGCAAGAAAATTATTGTTATACCGATGGGACCATAATTAATTATACATGTGCGTAACCAATGGCGGGGGGGGGGGGGGGGGATCAAGCCCACACCAGAGTACCATTTGGCCCCCTCCTAAAAAATAGAAGTTAAATAAATAATGAAAATCTTTTTAATTTTTAACCACGGAAAATTACAAGCGTAGGGCAGAGTACCTGTATAAGAGTAAAGCAAACGATGACATTTGGGGATCCAAAAAAATGAAGTTTGTCGGAAATGCCATAGTTAACTACGTTACTTTGTTATTATGTAGTTACACATTTATTAATTATAGTTCACCTTCCATGAAATGCATTGATACAACACATAAGCAAAACGTATACAATTTAAGTCATATACAATAATATATTAGGCATTTTACCGTGTGAATAATGTAAGACTATACATTGGCAACTTTAACATTAATCAATTTATCCATGCTAGTAACAATTGTCGGTTTTTTCTGTAGTCACTGTGTTGTTATTTTGTTTACAAACTCCATGGTAACATTAAGTAAATTCCCTAAGTCTAATTTTGCATAATTCAGCCATGTACAGTCTTACATTATTCGCATTAATCAATTTACCCATGCTAGTAGCAATTGTCGGTTTTGAAATTACAATGAAATAATACAGTTTCAATTAGTTTCTGTGTTATTATTTTGTTTACAAACACTATGGTAACATTAAGTAAATTCCCTATGTCTAATTTTGCATAATTCAGCCATGTACAGTCTTACATTATTCGCATTAATCAATTTACCCATGCTAGTAGCAATTGTCGGTTTTGAAATTACAATGAAATAATCCAGTTTCAATTAGTTTCTGTGTTATTATTTTGTTTACAAACACTATGGTAACATTAAGTAAATTCCCTATGTCTAATTTTGCATAATTCAGCCATGTACAGTCTTACATTATTTGCATTAATCAATTTACCCATGCTAGTAGCAATTGTCGGTTTTGAAATTACAATGAAATAATCCAGTTTCAATTAGTTTCTGTGTTATTATTTTGTTTACCAACACTATGGTAACATTAAGTAAATTTCCTATGTCTAATTTTGCATAATTCAGCCATGTACAGTCTTACATTATTCTCACTGTATATTGTTTATTCAAATTTATACTACAGTTATGACTTTTGTTGGAACACTTACATTAATTATAATATGCCACTTACTACGTTAAAGAGATGAAATTATAAAAACATGAAATATAAATGTGTAATTAACGAAACTGCATGTATTATGTACGTATTAGAAAATGCAAATAATAGAGAATAGAGACAAACATGTGGAAAATCTGTTAAAAACAATTTTTTTTCTTAATGAATTGTTAATGAAATTGACTATTTTGCAAGTTTTTCCGGCAATAATTCCTAAATTTCTCCACATTCCTTGATTGCAAGCGCCCATGTCTAATGTTACCGAAACAATATTTAAATCTACGTTTGTAGCATGTTCCACAATTTTAATTTTAATTATTCTAATATTTTATATGCCTAACATAAAAGCTAAAGCTTTAGAAGCTAAACGATTGTCCTGATTTGGCAATGTTACACTTCCCATAATGGAATTCGTGGCCACACAAAAGTTCATAATCTTTCTTATTTCTATTTCTAAAGCATGAGGTCTTTTTCGAAAATTGTATTGGTATAGCTGATCATTGTCGAAATGCTTTTCACAAATTCTTAGGGCCGGTTGCAGAAAGCAATGTTAAGTCTGGTGTTAGCTAACGCGACGTCAAAGTGAACAAAATCGCATCAAATTTTGTTTACTAATGTATTAGTTGCCATAAGCATTTGAGATTTGATTCGTTTTTGTTCACTTTGACGTCGCGTTAGCTAACACCAGACTTAACATTGCTTTCTGCAACCGGCCCTTAGTCTTTTATAACTACTATTTTCCTTGCTGATCTTTCTTGTTTAGCCAAATTCTTTCCCTCAACCCATCCTCTGGAACACTAGCTAAGTAAACACCATTTTCTTGCAACCGTGGACAAAGCAACCAGTCATGCTAAAACGAAAATTGAAAAATTACATGATTAACAAAATTATGTGCAAAAAAACTTCAAATTTTTCCACTTATTTTACAAATTGATTACGACTGCGTGTTTTTGATAACTTTATAGTTATTTGACAAGTCAGTTGAATGTCACCAATTACAAACAATCAAAAACCTGTCGACTAATTCTAAATCGCATCTAGATTTATTGTACATGCATAGGGATCCAACCAATCAAATACTGTTCCTGCATTTGCCGTACTCTTATCTACTTATTATATAGGAACTCTGGCGTAGGGCTAACACCTGTTATTTAATGTCTTACTAATCCTAATTTACATTTAAAATAATTTTTTATATTTACCGTGTTTTCTAGTTGATTTTAATTATTTTTTCGTAGTTGATATTATAATAAACATGAAACCTTAACAGCTAAAATAAACTCAAACAGTTTCAAAAATTTCCCCGTGTGCTCTAATGCAGGCCCCCACTCTTTTCTTATAATTATCCACTGTAGATCGCAACATTTCTTCAGGAATTCTAGCCCATGAAACTCTTAAGAAATGCTTTAAGTCTTCAATATTGACATGATGTTGTGCACAGGCCAATCTTCGCCGTATGGGGCCTTGCAGAGTCCTGCTGGAAAGTCCTTCGATGATTTCCAAAATGCCCATGGTTCTACTACAGCCTCCAATACGTTCGTACGATACGTTTCAGTGGTCAGTCATCCTAATCCGTTGGTCGATAAACACCTAAGGTATTTTTTCATCCGCGATAATTCCTGCCCAGACCCCAGACCATTGAAGGATGAGCTGATTTAAAAACATGTCTACCTCTCTCACTAGCACCTTCTATTGTACTAACAATTATTCGAGAAATTTATTTATTAAACTTTTCATCTGTAAATAAAATCGATCTGTCCTAATTTCCAGCAGCGCGCCGAAGCAATCTTCTACACTTTGTTACCATGTTAGCTGCTGTAGTTGCAGGCAGTAAATGAACTTTTTGTTTTTTGTAACACTTCATTTTAAGCTTCTTTATAACAATAGTCCGAACGCTCTCTCTGCTTATTCCAAGCTTCATACCCGTCTTTCGCATTGGTCGTCTTGAATTTCGTAGAATTCTATCTCTGATGTTATATTCGGAGGCAGAAAATTTGCTTGTGATATAGTATTGAAACCGAAAGAATATTCTCAGAGAATATTCTCAAATATTACAAGGACAAGGTGAGTGAGTGAGTGGGCACAGAAAATTGCTCAGCACAACTGTGGCTATCAGGGGAATCCCAGTGTTTCTATCTATAGGGTGTTTGTACGGGAATCCCAGTCAGTCTATTTTGTTCATGCATTTCTTGTGCTGTGAGTTGGTGTATCTACTGATGAGTGCATTAACAATAATGCCTAAATTAGCATTATTTTGGAGATTTATATGTCAAATTTCTGATATCAACTATTATTAATTATTCATGATTTTTGTTTGAATAAAAATCATATTGTCGCAAAATATTCTTTAACCTTCAACGGACGGGCCTCATAAAATTACGAAACAGACGAACCAGGGTCCAGTCGGACCCCAAGAAGAAATGTCATGGAACGGTTGCACATACTTGACGTATCAGTTTAAGGACAATAAACAAATTCATCAATTCTTATTTTTATTTATACTAATAGAAATACCCAAACTACTGCTCTAAAGACTAACAAACTATTAACTAAAAAAAAAACTTTAAAATTTAGTTTAAATTTTTGCACTGATTGCAGGTAATTTCAAAAACGGAATGTTCTAAGCACACAAAATTTTACACTTCACGCACGTATTCTTACTTTTTCTATCTAGCAAAGTCCTCTTCCGTCACTTGCGTTATCAACTCTTTCTTGGGAGATTTTCAATAGCTCAGGCAAAACATCAGTCATGCATCGCTTTCTATTTAGTTGGATGTGTTTACTGTTGTATCGGCGTATAACATTTCCTTTTATTAGTTCTTTTCCCACAGTTCCAATAAGAATATTTTACAGCCATTTGATCTATTGCTTAGCTGATCAGGTTTCGTTAAAAGCCAGAGTTTAGAAGCATTTATGCTTATAATATCTATGAGGTGATAAAATATTGCCATCGGCCACCGATTTATTTTCCTCTGTGTTGTATATTCTTTGGCCAGCTTGTTCATGGTATTGTTACGATTTATCTTCTAGGCTATTAAAAATTATATGCCACTTCTTGTTTTAAGCATTTATTTACAGCAATTTAACTTAACGATTTAACAAAGACACAAGAACTATTAATACGGAACAATTATTATTTATACACTAACAGGAACTATTTCTAACAACAAATACACTTTATTTATTTACCCATGACTTCAACATGAATGATTTATATGGCTAGATTTATTTACACACGAGTTATTTATATGGCAGCTTCGCGCACTTCAAGCTAGCTTCGGACTGCCCGCCTTTCCGCTGTGCTGGCTTAAATATTAGCCGGGTGAGTCATTCCGGAAGCGTCGAGATATTCTCGACTATTCTGGCAAATGCTGACGCATCGCCCGCATTAATCCCGAGGTCGTTCTCGAAGACTGACTCATCCGTTTGCCCGCGACCCGGCTCAAGGTCGTTACAGTATCAACAGCACCTTTGTTTTGTTATACTGCAAGATTATATCTGGCTTGTAAGACTCATCTTCATCAGCCACTTTATCAACTCTATCCTGACACCAAATCATATCTATAGTTTCTTTAGAACAGTGCAGAGCTCCTAATGTGAGAAGAAGTCCAATGTAAGACTTGATGTCGATAGCGTCAACCGGCTTCCGTTTATTATAAAAAGCTTTGGCTTATCTATTTGTCTCAGTTACGATTATGTCAATGTCAGGACTGAAAAATAAAAGAAAAGCATCTTACATGCTGGAAATACCTGAGCTACAACTTGTAAGTCTAAGTGCAGTTTTTCGAATATTGGCTTTTGGTAATTTGCTCGTGTGTTTATTGTGTCTTGGATCATTCCGTTCCATCTTTTGCCACATATTTTGCAAAACTTCGAACTGCTGGATTCTGCAACGGCTTCAAATTCGTCTTGCGTCTCCTGATCAGCAACAATTACGTCATCCTCTCCATTTTCTTCTGTCATGACATCTTCTTCTACATCACTTGAAGCCACTTCATCATAATTATTTTCAACATCGGAATCATCATTCTCAAGAAAATACAACAGTTCTTCATCTGTAACGCGCTTACTATCTTGAAATTGTGGCACGGTACTTATCTTCAACCGCACAATACGAGCAACTAACTGGAACTGAATTTTGCACATGCATGTGCACATTTATAGTATGGAGAATCCCAGACTCATGTGAAATGTGTGAAGTATGCTTAGAAGCACAAAGAACCGATAACTAGGGACAATACTGGAGGATTGCCTTACTTGATTGGAAATAATTAAGACCAATTTTAATACTCTGTAAAGGCGGGCCGGGGTCTAAACAGAACCCAGGCTGAAAAAATTGTAAAAAACTGAAACAATAGAGGAAACCCCAAAGAAAAGATAGATGACTGCTCAATATTCTAAATTTAAAATTAGGAAAGTTATTCAAAAAAATAATGGTCTGGGGTCCGCTTCGACCCCGGCCAGTCCGTTGAAGTTTAATAATTACAAATTTGGTTGAATTTTTCGCTAAAATAGAAACATAGTTAAGATTGTTAAATTACATAGTTTAGAAACAGTTGAGTTGCATATTACAACAAGTTAATTGTTTTTAACTATTAACAAAGCAGTTAAAGGATTATTTTTGTAACCCATAATAATTAATATAAAACTTGGCAGGTTAAAATATTCTGAAGGCACGAATGCGAAAGAATAATTCTTGAGAATCTTCTTCGGTAACATTCTCGAGAATATTCTTCTGAAAGAAAATTACTGAGAATGTTATATCTCCAGATGTTACCAATCGTTTGACGTGTCACAGCAGTTCGCGGTCATCTGCTACTTACATGGTCACTCAAGTTTTCCAACTCTCCGTAACGAGAAATTGCTCTTTGCACTGTTTTTCTGTGGAAATTTAATTCACGGACAATGTCACAAACACCATTTCCGAGCTCATAAGAGCTTATTGTTACGTTTTACCGTTTTGGGGCTATTAAAAATGATACGCCGCTTCTTGTTTTAAGCATTTATTTACAGCCATTTAATTACCATTTACAAGAAACACAAGAACTATTAACGCGGAACACAATTATTTATAAACTACAGGAACTATTTCTAACAACAGAGACAATTTATTTATTTACATGACTTAACATAAATGATTTATATCGCTAGATTTATTTACACACACGCGTTATTTATATGGCAGCTTGCACGCTCCAAGCTGGAGTCGGCACTCGGACTTCGACTTCGACTGTCCTCTTATTTCCTTTTCTCGTATTTATATATGCGCCGGGTGAGTCATCCCGGAAACGTCGAGACCTTGCTCGATCCTTCCCGCATCGCTGACATGTTCACGCGCATGAGTCACCAAGGTCGTTTCTCGAAGGGTGTGACTCATCCGTCCGCACGTGAACCGGCTCAAGGTCGTGACACTGCCCCCGCCTTAGGTTGTTCTCGAATGATCGGGACGCTGAGTCATATGTTTGCAATGGCCTGATCTCAAGGTCGTTACATTATTATAGCGGCACGTTGCATTTGGCGATCCATCTTACCAAATGTTTTACGAAATGTCAACCGACTAGGCCTACTTATTAAATACTCTTCAAGTAACGAAATCTTAGACATGAAAAGCATGGTAATTCTAAATAATGAATAATGGAAACCACTTAAAAAATGTATTGTAAGAGTTAATTGAAATAAATGAGTTTGTACACTTTGGTACTTTATTTCTGAATTAATTAGGAACTGTCTAATCAGATACAGCTTTATATGGTATTATTGAAAATCATGTTTCGAGGGCTTTCCAATAATGTGTCAAGGTGTTGCCATTTATTAATTTTTTTAGTTGAGGCGGCTAAAGCTTAAGGGGTAGGTGGGGGTGCGTTACTTATTACATTATTTCAGTTCCCCGTTCATGTTACCGAAACGGCTTCCAAAGATTTTTGATATTTTTTTAGTTTTAGACTTACAGTTCATTGCAACTTTTAAAATTGTCACCCCCTGTATATTATTACCGTCCTTTTTTACCTCAACTACTAGTACTCTACTGTTCCTATCATAATAATACTTCTCTCCATTTCCTGTTATAATTTTTCCTTAATTACTTATTGTTACTTTTTATTTTTGCTGTTGTCCTATCATTTTCCTTTGCTTTGTTTGTCTTCGTACATCCGCCTTTATTACGATTGCTTACATTTTTACTCTCCTTCCCATTTTTTACTCCTGTCCATATAAATGTTCCCTCTTTTTCGTTCCATTTCCATACTTTCCCCCTTCAACTATTTTGATATCCTAGTATCACTTTTCGTTATCTGCCAATTTTCGAATTTATTTTTGTATTTATCTTTCATTTCTTATTAAATCATTACTTATAAATACATTATTTTGATCTTCTATGTGTTTTAACATTTTTTTTTTCTTTTTCATGACTGCTAATTTCTGTTTTATGACTTCCAATTTGATTATACAGCACTTATCGGTCGTTGTGAATGCTTTTTCTATGTTAAGTTCCACTTTAATTTTCTCTTATTCTCCGTTTTCAATTTTTTTCTTGCTTTTCCTTGACAATTAGTCTCACTGTCATAAGTTTATTTCTCCTTCTCTTCTCCGTATATTCATAACTTCTTTGTATTCTTTGTAACCGTTCCCATTTCTTTCGTAGTTCTTTTACTTCTATTTGTAATTTAGCATTTTTCTTTCTGCAGTTCGATCACCTGATTTTGATATGCTCGCTGCACTTTCTTTATCTTTTCAGTTCTCCCATATTTTGCATTTCTGCTTGGTGCTCCTCCTGTCCTTTATGTAAATATCACTTGCCCTACATCATTTCCTTCATCATGTTCTTCATTTCTTTGCATTCTTGAGTATTGAGGTCGTCGTCATTCTTTTCAGATTTTCTAGGCCCACTTTGAAAGTGGCCCATCTTTCTACTTCTGGCTTGGCACAGCTTCAGGCGCCGACTACAACAGCTGAATTAAACCTACCTTTCGTTACACTTGCTTACAATCATCTGAATTCCTGTACATCGAAACAAAACACAAATATGCATGCAAACACCAATGAAAAACATAAGTAACTAACAATGAAGTCTATCGAAATTTTCGTGGAACTGTTATGATGTTTATTAAACGTTGTTCACCACTGTTCAATTTAGTTCAGTAAACTACAACCGTTTGTGGAAAACAATATCATTCCTTTTATTAACTTTAGAACAGACAAAAAAATAGAAACATATACAAATTCGTTAATATTAATTTAAAATACAAATACGAATTGTGAGTAGCCATGTTTTCGATATGGAATTATTTATTTACAAAAGACCTTAGAATCTGACCTTGCTCTCAGACTCCGCCAAAATGCGTAAAGTCCAAATATGAAATGAAGTGAAGTGATATTGAAAACTAAACTACTTGCGCTTATATAGGTTGCGCGTGAATGGAAGTATTCAACTGGAAAATCACCTATCTCACATCAATACACATTAAAAATGTAATAAAAATGTAAAGTTTAAAAAAAATCGTTACAGCTGTTTTTGAAAAATCACAAGAGTAAACACCTACTTCTGGTTATGCGATTTTCTTCAAAAGCTTGCTGTCTCATCTACATAGTACACAAAACTTATATATGAAGTTTCAACGCCATACCTTTCCGTTTTGAGATACTCTGTTTACAGCCAGACACACAGACAGACAGACAGACCAATGAAAAAAAATATGTTTTTTAGGATCAGGGGACTCTAAAACGTGAAGATCTGTTGAAAACTCAATTTCGAATTTTTAGGGTGAATCCAATACTTCCTTTATTGTAAAAGGAAGTAAAAATCTACTATAATAGTGTTAATAGAGATGCTTAGCTCCAATGATACGCAAAACTCGGCTGAATGTCCACCAAATCACCACTATACTACACATTGGCTCGATGACAGCAACAATGTAGTTACACTAATTTCGACATTTACTTTGTTAAGAAGGCACGCGCCCGCGTGCTGCGGTCACACCGACAACCTTTCTGAACGATCTCGAGGGCTGCCGCTGAATGATCCTTTGGCTAACGATGCGGGAACGAAATAACAAGGTGCACGCGTGACTTAAACTCGTTCCTTATTCCACTCATAGCATAGGGTTACCACGGGACAAAATGACGAAACATAATTTCACTTACAAAGGGGATTCACGGGTAAGTCATACAGTCGCCTTACTGGAATCAGGAACTCATTAAAAACGCGATAAGAGCAGGATGGCGTCACCCAGACGGCATGCGAGAACAAAGCCTAATTAGTACCACGCCGAAATAAACTTGACTTGATCCTAAACAGCCTAAAAAACGTTAGCATTTAAAATGGGCGAAAATAAGGATCGTATGGACTAAAGTTTGACTACACGACGGAACTATAAACTTGGGCTTAAATTATGCAGGAAAAATACAGGAAAGCGCTAAATTCCAAAAATTGTTCTCACAAACTTCTATGACATAAAGGGACATACAAGCACTTTTTTCTACTTAGATAACATTACAGATGCTACTGTTTTTATGTTATAACATACTATCCAGTAGTATAGTGTGGAACTACGGAAATAAAATTTTTATCAATTATCAATTGTGTTTAATAGAAATTTTTGAACACATCAACTTTTGTAGTTAACACCTTGACTGCCAATCCTGTATACGTGGTCAATGCTCAAGGCCGCGCTGCAGATGAATGCACTGTGTGCAGGACGTTATCCATTGAGATGCGTTCCAACCGGCAACCAAACTCAAACTGAATGAAAATAGAGTCCTTACCACACGCCCCTCAAATATTACTGACGAGAAAGCAACGCCCACAAAACAGGATCAGTTTGAAGCGCAATGAGAATTGGACGTAGAAATACGTCTTGGGCGACTAGCGGGAGTGCCAAAAGACGTGAATTAACGTCCTGGGCACTGAACGTGTTAAGAAGGCATTATAATTTTTTTAGATCGTCTTTTGGTCTCATGTTATGCTTTCATTGCCTCATTTTTTGCACAATCAAGTTCTCAAACGCTTTACAATTCTTAACATTATAAAGAACGAATATTTTGTGTCCAGCAAAAACCTATACATAATTGCATGTCTCAGTGACTATCAGACATGGCAAAATTAAAATTGGGAAATTATGTAAGGATCAACTATTGCCATGAGCTATATATTCTTTCTGAGTGGCCAAAACAAAAAATTTAAAACAAACAGAAATTTACTTCTGTCAAATAATTTTCATATTATGTAATTATTTAAAGGAAATTTATTTAAAATAATTAATATTACATTTTCAAATACTTAACAATGAATGTTGAGAATTGTCGTGTAGATGAACCCTACCTATTATACTACCAGAGGTATAATAAATATTATTATTATTATTATTATTATGTGTATACAACAGAAGAAAAAATTCAAATGGTAACATTTTGTGAAGAACTTGCGAGCTTTTTAGTGTTTATTTTAATGAATGGCCTATTCCCTGCAAACACACAGTTGCATGAATTGTAAAGCCGATCCCAACGTAAGTGTGAGGGAAATAGCAAATAATCTCGGTGTATCTCGCTCGTATGTTCACCGCACTCTTAAAAACACAAATATTCCACGCAGCAAGAGCTATTAGCAGCAGATAGTGAATAACGAATCACCTTTTGTGAATTAATGTTTAATAAATGTCATGCTGATTGACATTTTTTAGAAAATATTTGTTTCACTGACGAGTGCACATTTACATTAAATGGAGGACCAAATCGTTAAAATTATCGGTATTGGAGCCAAACTAATCAACACGTGTATGTGCAAGCACAAAGTCTTAATGTATGGGTTGGAATATTGGCCAATAATTTAATTGGTCCACTCTTATCGACGGTACCCTGAACAGCAGAATTTATTTAGATGTGCTTCAAAATCAAATAGTCCCTGCTATTACTGCAGTAGTTGCTAATATTAACACAGGATGGTATCAGAACGATGGAGCTTCTGCTCACTATTCAAGGGAAAGGCAAAACTACCTAAACGAAGTATTCCCCAACAGATGGAGTGGTCATGGTGGCCCTATTAACTGGGCTCCAAGTTCTCCAGATTTGTCACCCGATGATTTTTTTTATGGGGCTTGCTAAAATCAAAAATTTAGACTTCATGAAGGCATGCAAATTTAGAATCTCTAAAGGACTCTATTAGGGAGGCATGTGTTAACATAACCCCGCAAACACTGCGAAATGTACGTCGTATCCCCAACAGATGGAGTGGTCGTGGTGGCCCTATTAACTGGACTCCAAGTTCTCCAGATTTGTCACCCGATGATTTTTTCTTATGGGGCTTCCTAAAATCGAAAATTTACACTTCATGAAGGCATGCAAATTTAGAATCTCTAAACGACTCTATTAGAGAGGCATGTTTTAACATAACCCCTCAAACACTGCGAAATGTACGTCGTAATTTTTATAACAGATTAAGCCACTGTCTATTAGTCAATGGGAATACGTTTGAACATTTAATTAATTAGTACCTGTTAGCGTTATTGAATTTTTGTGCTAATCTGTTGAGCTTCTCTTTATTGTTTCTTTACAAAATACAAACTCTTAAGCTTTCTGTTATATGTATTACTGAAAATCATCCATATTTGTTTGTACAAAAACTTTATTATAAAATAATAAATGGTTTACGTTTGTTTACCCACGAACATTAAACCTTAACCATACTTTTTATTTTATTTTTGCTTTGCGTAAATTCTAAATACTTATGCTTTTATACTGAACATTACTTATACAAGATAATTACTATACCACATTATTTAACCCTAAATACTATGTATTTGCATTAATATTGATAATTACTGCTGTTTCATTTGTGACAATCGCATTTTTAGATACAGACACGGCAATAGTTGATCCTTACATAATTTCCCAATGTTAATTTTGCCATGTCTGGTAGTCACTGAGACATACTGTATACTGATTCGTTTAAATTCAATTTGTGTGACGAGAAATATTTTACAAACAACTGCAAGCCTTCGTAAATTTTGTATTAACAATATTCTGTTCATTAAATCTAACAACTTTAATTTTTCAGGAAAAGGACTCGTACGGGAATGAAGTCTCACGACTGGCGCGCCCCCTGCCGGTCGATTATCTCCTGTTAGACGTTCCGGCATCCACGCCCCTAACCCCGCAGTACACGTTCAGCTGCGACACGTCAAAACAGTTCTTCCCTGTCGAGAACCGGCTCGTCGACGGGCACATCCAGGACTTCAACGCCCTGACCCACTACATGTCTCAGTTCATACCTAGCCAATTTCTGAACGCGGTCAGCGACTTCCACCTCTTACTGTACATCTCCACGATGGAGATGCTGCCCATGCAGGAGTACATGGGCCCTCTACTTCAGGCTGTGAAGAGTAGGGATAGCGAAGCCGCTCTGGAGTGGTCTCGATCTGAGCACTGGGCCACTGTGGAACAGCTTATTGCGGCCACCAACACTTCGCCACCAAATTCTAGGTATGTTGCTTTGTTTCAACTGTTTTTGCCTCGGACTCTGTATGTTGTATTGAATAAATTTTTCTGCAATTCTGTTTGTTACTTGTATTGTTAACGTTTCAGACCAGGAAGTGTGGGCGCAGCAAGCACAACTGGAACAGTGGGGTCTCCCGGTGGCGGTGCGCAATGGACGTGTCCATTCTGCACCTTCCTCAACTCTGCTGACGTTCAGAGTTGCGAAATGTGTAGTTTACCACGATCTATGCCTCACTAAGGTAAGAGAATGGTAAAATGTGATGCTAATTTAGTTAGGTAGTAACAAGAAGTAACTGTTTTTGGCTGGAGTATCACTAAGATATAAGTTTGATGTACGCCTGGCATCTGCACGGCACATTTCTAATAGGTTTGGAAATGTTACAGATCTTGTGGGTTCTTCACAGAGAATTGTGATTAAGTAATATTAAATCATACTCTGGAATATTTTCTATACTTAGAGAATTTTAGTTTTAGCTTTTCATATTTATTGTTAACACTCTCGAGAAATTTGTAAATAATGCCCAGCTCTCAGCTCCTCCACTGCAACTGATCTTTGAGTATTTTTTTAATTCACAGTAACCATGCGAAGTTGTCGCAAATTTAAGTTCGAGGGCAGTTTTTTACAAATTTGCTGGTATTTGAAACTTGTACTACATTTTAAACAATCATGCTTGTGTTGTCAATCTGTAACATGTAATGTTAGCGAGTTCTCCATATAAACATGATTGTTTCTAATTTATCTGTATGGTGGAATGAAACTAAATAAAAATTTTAAAACGCCGTGGAAGCAAATTTACTCTGTTTGGATTTATTACTACTCCAGTGGAGCTATCCTACCCAAGTGTTTTAGTTTTGTTTTGTAAATTTTCCTTTTGCATTAGTTTGTATGCTAGCTACCATTAAGTATTTAATATGACTTATAAAATATACTTTTGTACTGTTGATGCAATCGCCTGGGTGTGTTTATACAATCTCTGAAAAAACACTTAAGCAGTCAATATAGAAAACTGTACGAACAATATTTTCTCAATATGCAAGAACATCACAATAGCTGCATCATCGCAAGTCTATTTTGGTCATGGAGTGTTGACTGTCGGTGTCACAGTCGATAACGTATTCACTCGTGATGGGAGTTTTATATCAATTAAAATAATGTCCAAGGTCAAACTCGGTCTACACAAGTGTCACAATATTTTGGTAATAAATTAATTTGAGACATGTTTATATGAACTTTTTTGTTTATTTCTGCTAGAGAACACATACCTAAAATAGTGCTGTGCAATTCTGAAACACCCTGTATAGATACGAGGGCTGATTTTTAAGTACTCTACCTTGCCATAAAAAAAACAAAATATTGTTATCTAATTTAATTCCGTTGGTCATTCTTCCAGAGAATCACTTTGTACACGCGGGTGCAATAGCGGGCCGCCAGCTCAGTCGGATGGAGGCGTGCAGTTTTTTATTAACAGTACAGTCGGTAGAACAAAATAATAAATACCCAGGCCCAACAAATTTTTTGTATTACAATACGGCGACTGCACCCAGGTGTTTCAGAGAATTCGTAAACTCACAATGCTTAAAGCACAAACACAATCCCTGAAAGAGGAGCTTCAAAACACAATAAACAGCCGTGACTAAATTAAACCTCCATAATTGACAATATCACAGTATAATTTTCAAAGATACGGGATCACAGTACAGTTAAATATATTGCTATGGTTTTAAGCCCTATAAATCAACTCTGTTAGCATTGCCAAATTAATGGACTTTTCACGAAAGCTCAGAGTGAGATATTTTATATAACTGCAAAGCTAAAATTTGAATTTGCCAGAATGAATACATTTGTAATGAGATGCCAGTAATTGCAGAATAATAAATTAATGAACGTAGTAAGCAAAGCTCAATTCGCATAGGGATCCAAATTGGATGTAAGTTCAGTTAATTGATTAGGTTAGTGCTAAATGTAAAGGCCAAGCTGAATGAAAATTAATAATTACAAGATGGATTGCAAAAGCAAGGGAATGAAGCGTAGAAATCAGGCATATTTTAATTGTGAAATCCAATCAGGGTTTTATAAGAAAGGTAATTGGAGGATAGATAAGCTTAAGAACATGCAACGGGCAGATAAGAAGGAAGGCATTAAAGCATTTGAAGGAAACCGTAAGAATCAAAAGGCAAGGGTTATAGGAATTGCAGAAAAGCGAACACATATGAACTTTAAAATGTGTGTGAAAAGAAAACAGTGATTTCAAGTGGAAGAAAGTGCAGGATATGCGCGAATTAAATACTTTAATCAGTGCAGTGACATGTGAACATTTAAAACCCAAATTAAAGAGACGTGCAGTGACAAATAAACGCGCAAAAATTAGTATAAATGTAAACAATTATTTTAGAATTAATATTAGTGTACAAAATCCTGGTTTTAAGTAGAATTATTGTTAAAAGTTAGTATTTTGAACCATGTTAATATCCGCAATTTATTTGAAAGTAACTAGCTTTTGTTGATAACAAATTAATGGAGGTTGACAAATGAATAAATGATTGTAATGACAGCCAGTTTTTGTGTGTCCAAATAAATTGAGTTTTAACATAAAAGCCATTTGAATTTATTAAAATATAACACACCATTGTATTGGCAAATTACCCGGCTATAAATGGAAATGTGGGTTTTAATTTCCCTCACATAAAAATAATTTTCATCGTTGACGTCTCCGAGACCTTCACCATACACAGTCCAGCCTCCGATCCTGAGCCACAGCCACAAAAGAGGTTCCAGAGCCCGGGGTTTCAACTGCTGCACGTCCCTCCAGCGAATAGGAGCCAGGCACATCAATCCCAGCACCCCAGGAGAAGATCTGGCCACTTGAGTTCATCCGATGAGGTTGTCGCACACTGCAGAAATCGCAGGTTAGTTTTTACCAGAAAATATTGGCGCTAGGAGCCTCAAATTTACCATAAAGCAAGAGTACGACCTGAGGAAGCCGATCCCAGGCATATTAATCATCTAATAACAGCCAGAGATCCGGAAATTACAATAATCAGAGTTGAGGTTATGTTTTCCCAAAACCGACGCTATAAAAACAAATGAAATAGCTTTCCCGCAAGATCTGAAACAGAAGACAAATTAATGCTGGGAAAACAGTCTAATTCAAATAATTACCGATAACACGTTGACCGATTTCACAATATTTATCATTCAATTAAACGCAATCTTGTAAACGGCATCCATCTTGGTTAACACTTGAACTAATTTCAGAGTTTTCGATTGTGCGCGTTAAGCTAAAGCGGAGAACAGATTCGTAGTTAATGAATTTCAATAAATTATGCATTCAGGTGAACCTAACCGAGACGAGTCCTTGCTTTACCGAAATTTGAGATAGCGTTTTTATTTGATTAGTTGCAGATAAATAAGATATTATAAAGGGCATACAACTATTTATTTTAGCTATAAATTTACAAGTAACTTTTAATCAACCTAAGATTTGATAACACGAATACAAAAATATATTGGCGTGGTACACTTATTAAGTTGATAACATACTAGCACTCCAGTGAGACAAATGTCTCATTTAATAAAACAAAAAAGACCGTCCCGGACGGACCAGCGTCCCGGACGGACGGAAATCACGTGATTTCTCGAAAACCGGAAGTGTCACGTGACTGAAATTCGGTTCCTGACCTGACATGACCATTCCAAACATATAACTTTCATAACTTTTTTTTCTATCTCTTACGGTTTGGCTGCTGAAACAGTGTCCCAGACAAAACAGCTTTCCAGACAGACGGAAATCACGTGATTTCTCGAAAACCGGAAGTGTCACGTGACTGAAATTCTGTTCCTGACCTGACATGACCATTCCAAACATATAACTTTCATAACTTTTTTCTCTATCTCTTACGGTTTGGCTGCTGAAACAGCGTCCCAGACAGACCAGCGTCCCGGACGGACGGAAATCACGTGATTTCTCGAAAACCGGAAGTGTCACGTGACTGAAATTCGATTCCTGACCTGACATGACCATTCCAAACATATAACTTTCATAACTTTTTTCTCTATCTCTTACGGTTTGGCTGCTGAAACAGTGTCCCAGACAAAACAGCTTTCCAGACAGACGGAAATCACGTGATTTCTCGAAAACCGGAAGTGTCACGTGACTGAAATTCTGTTCCTGACCTGACATGACCATTCCAAACATATAACTTTCATAACTTTTTTCTCTATCTCTTACGGTTTGGCTGCTGAAACAGTGTCCCAGACAAAACAGCGTTCCGGACGGACGGAAATCACGTGATTTCTCGAAAACCGGAAGTGTCACGTGACTGAAATTCTGTTCCTGACCTGACATGACCATTCCAAACATATAACTTTCATAACTTTTTTCTCTATCTCTTACGGTTTGGCTGCTGAAACAGCGTCCCAGACAGACCAGCGTCCCGGACGGACGGAAATCACGTGATTTCTCGAAAACCGGAAGTGTCACGTGACTGAAATTCGGTTCCTGACCTGACATGACCATTCCAAACATATAACTTTCATAACTTTTTTCTCTATCTCTTACGGTTTGGCTGCTGAAACAGCGTCCCAGACAGACACGTCTATTAGATAAAGGATTAGAAACACCTAATTAGGATGTACCATCCCAATATATCACAAAATTATTGATCCACCAGCAGAGTCGCAGGTGGCCACAATATTACTTGCTATACTAATCAAGTTTAGCTAATTTATTCAGCATGAGGTATCTCGGAACAAGAATTAAAACTAATACTTACAATTTATATGTAACAATCGCCCTATCTCACACATTAAAATTAGGCTCGGGACAGGCAAGATTACAGCGGCGCCTGGTTTTGGAAGAAACACAAGTGCGAGTCCAGCAGCGAACTCACGGCCGAATGATATCCCGGTTCTCGAATTCGTTTGGCCCCAAATTCGGGCGACCTGAAGCTGGTGTTTCCATGGGGAGTTCATCATGCAATATTGGTGCAAAATAGACATGAAGATAAAGCCTCCTTGTCGGGTCCTCCCCTGCGCTCTAATAACGCCTTCAACAGGGGATTCAGTGGATCCAAAGGTCTAGATAAGGACAGCTCTATTCCCAAGCCTCAATTTGGCCCTCAGGCACTAGGTGCTATAACGAAAGAAGACCCCACGATGGCATACCAAGACCGACAGGTTAAATCGACACGAACTCTTTACTTACCCTGAAAAATGTCCAGGCGAATTTATGAAGCACGTGGCAATATGGAAAATTCTGCTAACAGCATGGAAGTCCCTTACCACGAAAATTGGGGCATAAATCCACTTCACAGTGAAGGCTCACATACATATCCTCAACTAACAGCAGCCCACAAAATTAGGTCTCCGAAATCCTAATCGTTACCACTGCATATACTTTGCTTCGCAGACCAGATCGGAAAGGGAAACGTCGCCGAAACCAAAACCAGAACTTGGGTTATCTCCGCCAGGCCAGAAATGGGCGTGGCACAGCGCGGGAAATACAAAACGGCACGCTCACAGACACCCGTGCGAACAGACGCGCAACCGAGTGGACTGAATACTACAGAATGCGAAATTGAAAGGTGGTGCAAATGAAACGTAACAATATCTAACTTAATTCTCGCAGACAAGTAGCTGTGACATTTGTAAGAGCGCGTTAAGTTTTGTCCTGTTTGTGTAATATTTGCGAGTTGCAGATTATTTTAAGTGAATAAAAATGTGTTAAGTATCGAAAGCTGGAACAGCGTTAACTACTGAGTTCATAAGGGACTCAAGGTTCGGCAAGTTATTCAAAACTCTGGATTTGTGGAGCTAAGACATCCTCCTTACAGCCCTGATTTAACACCTAATAACTTCTTTTTTAAAACTTAAGGGAAGGCGTACGCAACAGTTACAGGGGTGGTGAACCAAGTGTGTGAGTGTTGAAGGAAGTTATGTAGAAAATTATTTTTTTAGTACTGTTTTCTTCATAGCCAGGTAGATTTCTTAAAAATGTCTCTCGTATTAATAACAATAGCAGAAACGAAGAAAAACCTTCAAGGAGAAATAGAGACGGAAAAGAAACACAGTCTATTTACAGTGGAGTACAAAATACCAAGCGAGCAGCTAGTATGTTGCATGATTCATAACAGACCGACAAAACAAATATAAATAAGCAGCAGTCTCTTAGAGACTACTAGTAGTAGAGATGAGAGGTAAGAACAAAAACTATTGTACGATAATAATAGGGTGCTGACCAAATGAAGATTGAAGAGCGTAGAACAAAAACAAGCTTTGGATAGAACTAAAAAATTGTGCATGATACTTGATCTAGTTACTTGGTTTTATGCGCAGTGGTTTAAGTGAGTATCTGACTACTTGTCATTTTTCACATTTTGCGGTTATGGTTGTATTACTAGCTTTTCAGGCTATATTGAGAAATAACGCTTCGTTTGCAACCAACTTCATAGGCCACACATTGCAATGATGATCCCTCTTCTAGTTTTGTGATAGCAAAGCCTTTTTTGACCTCGCTTAGAACGTGATTCTGCATTTTAAGCACAGAATAAACACCTAACGGACTCAGAAGCAACACTCACGGCTATGGCGGCCATATTGAAAGAGAGTAGATAAAAAATAATATGTTGGTGGCACATTTGAGGTTATCAGGTTAGGTTTTGCGTCAGTTTTGACACAGACTGACGCAAAACCTAACCTGATAACCTCAAATTTGAAATAGACTTACAGTGCCACCAACATATTATTCTTGATCTGTTTATTCTGTTTTAAGTTTTGAAGGCAGAATGTCAGTTGTACATACAATTCACAATTGAGTGACTTCAGTCGACTTGATAAAACCATACATACACAAGGCAAACAAACCGTGTGACATTTTTTGGCCACAATAGTACATTGAGTAGATTTTAACAGTGCGTTACAGGAGAAAGCTATTATTAAAACAACCTGTAATAATAATTGCTGTGGCTAGCTTAACAGTCGAAAAAAGAGTGGTTTGAAGTATCTGAAATGTGTTTGTTTACTACTTCAAAATAGGAGCAAGTCGAAAATATGAATTAGAGCGCCATAAGGTTATCTAATTAAACTTCAAGTCTTCCAGACGTCTTCAGCCTTGAAGAAACATCAACAAAGTTGCATGAAAATGGTGAACTGGACCTCAGTCACTTACCTTTGTCTTTTGCTATTAGTTTTGCTATAAAAATGTATTCTGCATATCTACTTTACAACAGAATAATAAAAGAGACATGGACTAATATTTCAAATACTATAATGACCACACCAAGTTACACGAAATTTTTGTACAAAATAACGAGGCAAATTTTTCTCCATGTAATATGAGATTGCTAACTAATATGAAAAGATTGACTTCAAATACCCAAACGACAGCCAAGAGATATTCAAATAGCCCCTGAAGGGGCTATTAACACTTAAATACATCAGTACACAAATTTGGACGGTAACAATTTACTGAAATCTAAGCATGCAAGCACTTCAAAAGGATAGTAAATTAACACTAAACATGCAGGCTTGAATAGTAAATCTTGACTGCAGCTCGAAAGGCAAAATTTGCAACTCGCAGGCTTTGTTATTGCCTACGACATTATGTAGACATTAATTGCAAGAAATGTAGTCTCCCCACTTATGCACGGAGTGCAACAGCAGAGGAAAATTTCCGACGGACATGAAGGTTTGGCTGCCAGAGCAAGCGTCGCCCTAGCTAGTATTGCGTGTCTGATTTCGTGAAAATGATAGGCGGCGTTGCCCAAAAAGGCTTTAAACTAAATGGGCCACAACTAGTGGCGTTAGAAATTAAAATTAACCTAATAGAAATACTGGTAGTAGAGATGAGAGGCAAGGACAAAAACCACTGCACAATAATAGCGTACCGGCCAAATGAAGGTGAAAGAGTGAAGAACAAAGATAAGTTTTGGGAAGAACTAACATTAACAATGCAAGAAGCAAACGGAAACATACACATTGCAGGAGATTTTAACAGTAGACTAGGAAAAAAGACGAAAAATACAGAACAATAACAGGCACACGTGGGAAGAAATGAGGAATAACAGTGGCAAAAGAATGCTAGATTTTTGTATCATACAAAACCTATGAGTAATTAATACCTATTACAAACAGAGAGGTATGTACAGTTGCGGCCAAAAAAAATGGGACAGTTACGTCTATTTTCGCGATTGTTCCACCTTTCGTCACTGCATTTATATGCGTCATAACTACTTTGTCGTATTATTTCTAATTTGGAATTGTTTGGCAGATGTCAAATATTCAATGTTGCAATGACATATTAATAAAACAAGTTAAAGTACTCCCATCAAAAATCAAAAGTAAAAAAGGAAAAGAAAAACGACGAAGAAACCTCATATAAATAATAAAAAACCAGCGAAAATATAAACAGGCACTAGAGAGCACTTAGAACAATTATGGAAAATATTTCAGGATACATTAACAGAATTAGGCAAAGAAGTGTGTACCTGCAAAATAACCAACAATAAAAACCAGTAGCCAGAAGCCGAGTAGCGCAGATGGGTAAGCGCTTGCCTTGCATTAAGCAAGTCCTCGGTTCGAATCCCGCGAGGGCCGGAATTTTCCGCAGCCTTGTGATTTGAACCGGGCTTGGTGAGACCATTCACAGTTGGGCACCAAATTAAATGTGCTCTACTCAGAACCACAGACCTAAGAGATAAAGTAACAAGGTCAACATAACACACATACACACACACACACACACACACCTCACACAATGGTTGCTGTGCAAGCACAAAAGGTGCGCTCCAACTTTGTATCCCGAATCCGGGGCAAGTTGAGTATTGTACCGCCAGATGCAAGCATATAAAGCACCAGCCTCTACACCGCAAGGTAAAACGAGTTTATCGATTATACATACATACAAAAACCAGTAGACAATTAAAATTAGAGAACAAAAATAAAGAAAGAAATGGAGAAATTACTTAACAAATAGAAGTAGGTGTAGCGTAACAAAATAAATGGGACTAAAAATGCCTGTCGTGCAAGGGATGGTCAGAAACTCAACCTTGACACTAAGTGCAGTTCTAAATCTGTAAACGTCAGTGCGATTTAAAACGTGAGTGATGAATAGCCTGTAAATGTCAGTGCTCCATATACGAACAAAAAAAGTGTTCGCGAGGTGCAGTCTAGAAAGTGTGATTTGTGTCATCATACAAACAATGCAGACTAACTTGTCAAAAACGTCAAAGTATAAATTTGAAAAGCAGCAGGACAGATGTCACAATCGGAGAGGCACCCGAAGACACAAGGAAGGGTTACGTAAATATCCTTGTGACCCAAATGTCCAGGCAGACAGCAATGACCCACCCTGGTCACAATACAGTCATAAATTCTGGAAAAGAAGCACATGCAATTTTATTATCGAAAGTCATCCCAAACTTGCCTGTCACAATAGGGCGAAGGATCGGCTGGACAATGCTATTGTATCCGAAAGAATAGCCAGCGCTTCTTCCATTCAAACACTTAATATATCAACTCGAGTAGCCTAGTTTTCGAGATCAGTTTTTTCCCAGATCAGTCTTGATCAGAGCATTTGTGCGTGTACGACTTGCAGTCAGAAACGAAAACGGGGCTACTTACAATTCGTATTTGTATTTTGTGTAATATTAACGGATGTGTACATGTGTGTATTTGTTTATCTGCTTAAATGAAAATAAAGGAAGGTTATTATTTTCCACAAACGTGTGTATTTTACTGAACTAAATTCTACAGTAAAAATTGCCACGCATTAACTAAATTGGCAAAATAGTAACCAAACTGGTGACCCCAGACAAGAAACCGAACAAATCAGTTCTCAGTGTTATTTACCTCGGATTGACTAACTAAATTGGTGATTCCAAACAAGCAACAGCATAAATTATGAGATTAAAAACTCGCGTTCGCGCTAATTCAACTAATTCTTAACTCCAAGTGCTAGTGAACTAAAATTAAGTGAACCGCTACTTCACAATAGAAGGCAACATATCTGTCACTACCAACAACGCCAACAACGAAACGACAACCAGTTCAATTGACAGGACGAATATCCAAGTACCTCCATTTTGGCCAACCAAACCAGCGCTGTGGTTCGTTCAACTGGAAGGACAATTCGCGCTCAACAACGTGACACGAGATACCACCAAATATTATGATGTAAGTGCCAATCTCGATAATTAATATGCGCAAGAAGTCGAAGACATCCTTATGAACCCATCGTGTCAAGATATGTACGAAACGCTAAAACAGGCACTAATTAAGCGCCTATCCACTTCCCGTAAGCAACTCCTGGAGCACGAAGAGATAGGCGACCGCATACCGTCCCAATTTTTGAGACACCTGAAAAATGTAGCAGGCGGAGAAGTGCCAGACGATTTCATTCATACGCTATGGATTGGACGACTTCCAGACAACATGCAGGCAATTCTAATGACCCAGGCGAGCAGCAACCTGCAATCTGTAGCCACCTTGGCAGACAAAATTGCCGAAGTCACTCCCAGAGCGTTCCAAGTAGCAGCCACTGTTTCACACGTAGAAGACGAAAGAATCAGTCAACTCTGCAAGCAAGTCGCTGAATTATCCCAGCAAGTTTCGCGGTTGAGCCGAGAAAGACAGCCGCGAAACAATAGCGCAACCCGGTATCGTTCCAGGTCGCAATCTTCGGCGAGGATCTGCTGGTATCATCGGAAATTCAAAGAGAATGCCACGAAACCGTGCAATTATTCAAAAAACGAAGTAAGGAGCTCTTAATAGCGGCAACTGTTGAAGTTGTACATTTCTAGGGACAACTTCGTCATGGTAGATAGCTAATCTTGGTAATTTTATTAAGGTACATAAATAATTGCATCATTTTAAAACAAATGTAAGGTTATATTAAGGCACAAAATGACTTTGAGTTAAATTGGTTCTCTCCATGAAACCCACCAGGAAGATTGTCACAAAAAATCACTGCTTTACGTCCTTTTTTTTATCAAGATAGCCTTTGGTAATCAGTCTTATTTCTAACTTTGTTAAGGGATAAGACCAAGCTGCAAGTTGATTTATGGCACCAACAATTTCCGCCTCCTCCAAGGTCGTTAAGGCTTTTGTGCGGCCTACTGATTTAAGGTGTCTACCATACCAGTTGTCTTAAAGCGGTGTTCGCGGTATTCCATGTTTTTTGCTGGCAGCCGACACCGGGAGGCCGTTTCCAATATCCTTCAGTGCGTCTTCAACTAACTGGGGATCATAACGCTGGTAACTCCTACCTCCCAACATTTTTCTGTTTTTCTTGGGCATTATTACAGAAATAGATACACTTCCGACGCAAACACAACGGAAGCGAAACGGTAACTGTAGATTTTGAGGTTATGCTTACATAATCGTACATCGGTTGCCGAACTGACGAAGTTGCCCAAGATGACGAAGTTGCCCCGTTTTACAATAACAGAGCATGGGAAGAAGAACAAATCCGAAATTACTGGAAGGTGGCACTAATCGATAGAGTAAATAATGACAAGAGGCTCAACCACAGCAATATTGGCCATATACGCGATAAATGGCCGTCTTATAGAGGTTAAGGTGCAAGATCAACATACTAACTGTAAGGTACCACCATTCCACTCTTCGCATGAGAAAATTGTAAGATAAAGATAACAAATGGAAACTTCTCAAGTGCAATAAGGAAGACAATACATTTGGGGCTTTTTTTTTAATAATGGCACTGCTGTAAAGTCAAAAACATATTAGGTTATGTCACTTATTATCAATCAATTTGTCAAAGTTCAATCCCTTCCTTCATTTATTTACAACCTACCCTAACCCAACCTATGGTTATCATAACCTAGTCCCTTTTTTTTAGAACGTTGCTGGCGCTTCAAAAAGCTGACCGGTTCAAGTGGTCCTCACAACACCACTCAGCCTTGGAAATGCGGTGGCAGTACTTCGAGCCAAGTGGGTTTTTTCTTTAACCCTTCCACGCTATCTTCTTCTAGTGTTTATTCTGCCCTTTGCGCGTCCCTTGCATCTTGTTCCTTCTGCATTAATATATTTGTAACTAGCAGTCCAGTGAGACAAATGTCTCATTTAATAAAACAAAAAAGACCGTTTTGCAAATAGAACGCGTATTCACCACACGTACGTATATGACGTCATTGTTGGTAGCAAACTACCAGTCGCATTCGCCTTGATCAAATTTGCCTAGAATCTAACCTAAAAAGTTAGGATTAGGATAATTAAGTAAATAATTAGTGTTAGGGACTGAAATTCGGTTCCTGACCTGACATGACCATTCCAAACATATAACTTTAATACTTTTTTCTCTATCTCTTACGGTTTGGCTGCTGAAACAGCGTCCCGGACGGACGGACAGACAAGTCTATTAGATAAAGGATTATCATGTTTATTTTATCGCAGGTTTTTTGGTGTTAATCGTAACCTCAACTCCATTTTGGTGTTCATCCGCTGGCAGTCCCACCAGATGCATTGAAAACCCGTATGATGAACGTCATCAATTTTATCACAGTAGCGGCATCCGTTGGATTCTATGATCTTGAATCTCCCCATGTCCGCTAAGCACGTGTGTCAGATTAAAGTTACTTCGCTGTGTTTTCTGCCGTTCCATGTGTTAATGTTTAAAATTAGCCGTTTCGTCCATTGTCCTTTGTCGCTCTGATTGTCCCTCCTGTCCTGCCAAATGTTGAGAGTTACCATTATGATTTATCTCTTATGTCTTCGTCGCTCTTCACAACTTTTACTTCTTTCGTTCACCAATAGGTCACTTTTGTTTGGACTTTTTTAAAAGTGATCTGTATTTGCTCATGCGACCGATGCTAGTACTCTTCTCTGTTGTTTTACGCCGCCACATTAGCCATAATGCCACGAATCACACTTTTTCCACCTTCTACACTATTACGGAGATATGCTTCGTCATTCTAATATCTTTCAAATTGTACCCTTAGGTATCTAATAGCTCTTGCAAAGGGAATTCTGTTTTCTCCCATTTTTATTGTTTGGACCTTTCTACGTCCTACTAGCATGACAGCCTCACACTGACGTGGTGCTTCCTATCCCGCAACAAATATTGTATCTGACTGACAGTTTGTTTGACCTGTACATCCTGTTCTTCAGATGTCTTGCCGCTGGCGACTGTCGCTAAGCCATCCGCATATCCCACTGTTGTGACACCTTCTGGCAACTGCAGTCTCAGTACACCATCATAGTACATATTTCACAGGGTAGGTCCCAAGACTGAACCCTGTGGAACCCCTTCTCAAATTTAGAATCCCCTTTTCTCTTACTATTAGCCGACGGCTCTTCACTAAATTTGTTATATCAGGGGATATCCCCCTGTACGTTCTTATACCAGTGTACGCCGTTAAAAGCGTTTTTCATGTCCCGTGTCGCTAAGACGCAGTAGCCTCTGTTCTTGTAGGGTCCACTGTTCACCTCTTCAGCCAGATTTTTATCTTTTCATAGCATCCGTCGCGGATTTTCCTTGCCTAAAGCCATACTGTGTGTCTGCCAGACCAGTTTCTCCGTGCAGCTCTTCCTGTATCTTTCGGCACAGAAGGGTATCCATCAGTTTCCCTAGGACTAACGAGGCATATTGACCTGTATCTGTACCTATTATAGCTATCATGTTTCTGTGCCTTTTCTGTTAGCACTAGTTTCGTCCTCGTCCACTCAAGTGGGAAGTTACCGAATGCCATATGGTGATTCATTACCTGCAGCAGTTACTCTTTCTGATTTTCTGCAAAGAGATTGCCAATTCCGGAGGGATAAGGTTAGGACCTGGTGATTTTCTTGTTTTAATGTTGGCCGTTGCCCATTCTCGTTCATTTCTTATGAATAAGGGAATCCTTTGGTCTGTGTCTATTTGATTCCTCTGTATTAGGCCAGCATGGGGAAACAACTTCTTTGCTTCTTCAATTTGTTGCTCGTCCAGTCATTTGTATTTGTGGTACTTTTTTAGTTTCTGGCATACGACCTTGTAGCTGTGGCCCCATATGTTGTTGTGTAGTTCCTCACACACCTCCCATGGCCTGGTTTTTTCCTTTCGTATACAGAGTTTCAGTTCTTTCCTCTTAATGCATCTTTTTCCTCATGAATTCTCATCTGACTTGTTTGCTCAAGTCGTATCCCGTTTTACTCTGAGGCAGCTTTTCTGGACCTCAGCTACTTGGCTGGTCAACCAATACACCGGTTTCTTTCTATTTTTTATTTCTTTTCTTCCAGAATATCAAACCACGGGTTTCTCTAATTATGCTATCACGTTTCAGCTGTTGCTGTTAAATCTCCATTCGTAACCCTTAGCTGTATAGTTTCATCAATACTGCGCTCTTCTATAATCCATCTGTTTTTTCTCAATGATTGTTCTTGACTTTATCCTTCGAGTATATTTATTCTATCTCAAATGTTATGTTCGGGTGGTCGCATATGTTTTCATCGTCTTAAACCAGTTTGAGTCGAGCCTTAAAATTTTCTGTGTATAATTTCAAATCTATATGTGATTTGCTGGTGCCTCTGGCGAAGGTTGATGCGATCCTAACCTAGTCTAACAAAACCTGATCTACCCTAAGCTTCTTTAGTCTACCCAAGCTGCCGAATCTTAAGCTAACTTTTTTCTCATAGAACAAGGAGAAATCGTCAAAAGACCCCGGGGATTTCAGATTTATCGGGGAAGGAGACCCCAGCATTTACCGACTAAACCTCCTCCTTCTGCTTGTCGAGTCATGCTAGAACCACCTCACGATAATACTTCATCATGATCAACTCCATGTCTCTTATGGTGGTCTGTCTACCGTTGTTCGCTCATCTTCCTCCTTTTGCATCATTTTTATACAATCTATTACAATTTTTCAGTTTTACGCACTCACGATTGTCTGAATCAGATACTGGGACGTAAGTTTGGCCCTTAGTGCTGTAACTAGCGTTGCCTAGTCTAGCTTAAGCTAACCTAACTACTGTATTCTAATCTAATCAAACCTTCATTAATCTATTCTAGCCTAACCCAATCCACCTTTTTTTTTCATGGAGGACGAAAATCCTCCCCGTTTGTTTCATATTGAAGCCTGAAATGTGCGCCTACTTGAACTTGTTTTTTGTTCCATTTTGCTCTTATATTTGCCTTTCTGGATTGTTCTCTTATCCTTCTTCTTTCTCCTTGCTTCTCAACATTTTTTTCATCATTATTGTCATCTTGTATCAATTTTCTTCATTTTCCAGCGTCAATATGTGTCCTAGCTATTCCTCCACATTTTCTCTTTTTAGACTCCATGTCACACATTCAAATATTAAATTTTCTCCCCATCTTCTTTCTCCACGTTGCAGTATACACATTTTTGATTTTTCGTTTTACGGATCCGATTTAGATAGCTTTGGAAGTACCCATGCACTTTCATGACTTAATTCTCCGTGTTTTTGATTATACCTTCTTCTTCTTCTTCTTTTCCTTATACCCTTTCAGGGTGTCGGATATGAGGTCCAGTCCTTCCACCCCTCCCTGTTCTTTGCCATTCTTTTCATATCTGCCAATGTTTTGCCCCTCTTGATGCCAATTTCTTCAATCCTTTGTCTCCACCGCTTTCTGGGTCTTCCCCTTTTCCTCTTTCGTCCTTCTGTTGACTCTGTGATCTTTTTTAGTAGCGATTGTTCATGTTTTCTTATTATATGGCCATACCATCTTAGTTGCTTTCTTTCTATAAAGCCCATTATTCCTTCTTCTCTTAGAGTATGTCTAATTCTTTGGTTCGTCTCTCTATCCCATTTGGTCTTCCCCTCGATTCTTCTTAGGAACTGCATTTCAACTACATTGATCTTGCTGTCATGCTTTTTGTTTATGGTCCATGTCTCACTCCCGTATGTTAATGTTGGTCTCGCTACTATGTTGTATACTTTCAATTTCACTTGCTTATCTATTTCTTGTTTTTGTAATATTGGTTTGATTGCGTAGTATATGGTCCTCGTCTTTTTCATTCTATTTGCTATGTCAACTTCTATTCTTCCGTCATCTGTTATTACTGAGCCAAGATATTCTACTGCTGTGATTACTTCTATTGTATTCCCGTTTATTTCTATTTTTCTTACCATTTCCGTTTTTTTGTTATTTATAATAATCATTTTTGTTTTGTTAGTGTTGACCTCCATTCCCATGTTCTCTATTTCTTCAGTCCATATTTTAACCAGTCCCTTCATTTTATTGTGAGTGTCTGCTATAAGTATTATATCATCTGCCTACATTAGATTGTCTATTTTGATTGGCCTTAGTTGGTAATGTCCTATTTGTGATTGCAAATGTTGTGTCTTGTATTTAATAAAATTTTGTCCATCACTGTTATAAATAGAAGTGGACTAAGGCTATCTCCCTGTTTTATGCTTTTTGTCATAAAGAACGTGCCAGAAGCTTCTCCGTTCATTCCCTTCGACATTCTGGTACATGTTCTTAATATTTCTAATGAGTTTTCTTGGTGCTTGTAATTCCGATAAATACCTCCATATGCAACTTCTATTTATATTGTCAAACGCTGCTTTTAAATCTATGAGCAGCTCTCCTCTTTCTATTGCTCTTTCTGTTATATTTCTTATTATGTGTATGTTGTCTGTTGTTTGTTTTCCTTGTCTGTACGCTGCTTATGTCCTATGTAGTGTATAAGTTTCTTTTGTAGGATCTTCTTATACATTTTAAATACTGTAGAGAAAAGGCAGATGGCTCTGTAGTTTTCACATTTTCCTGTTTCTCCTTTTTTGTAGATTGGTATAATTATGTTGTTTTCCCAATCCTCTGGTATCTGTTCATCTTTCCATGCTTTCTTAAATATTTCATGTATCCATATCTTCCCTTTAGGGCCCATGAATTTTATCATCTCTGCCTCGACACCATCTGCTCCCCCTGCCTTGCCCAGTTTAAGTGTACCAATTGTATCTTCTACATCCTTTATTTCGATATCTATTGCGTTTTCTTGTTGTTCCTCATCTGTATCTTCGTATTCATCTTGCTCTTCCTGTTGGTTTCGGTTTTCTTAATTTTTCCTCGTAGTATTCTTTCCATACTTGTAGGATTTCTGTTGTTCCCGTTTTTAATTCATTGTTTTTGTTTCTTATTCCTCTTATCTTTTTTACTATTCTCCAAAAATGTTTGTTGTTTTTAGTATATAGTTCATCTAGTCCCTATCCGAACTCTTCCCAGCGTTGAGTCTTTCTTTGCTTTTCTTATGTCTATTTCGGCTTTGTTTCTTTTTCTTATATAATCTTCTTTGTCCTCATGATTTTTGGTGTATATATATTTTTCCATGCTTTTTTCTTCTCTAATTGCTCTCTTTACCTCTTCGTTCCACCATCTAGTCCTCTTGGTGCCTCGTTTAAATTTCTTTATTCCGCAGATCTATCTGGCCTTCTTTATAAGTGTTTCTTTGAATATTTTGCATACTTCTTCCACTGTCCCTTCCTTTCTTTTTAATTCAAATTTTTCGAGTTCGGCATCTGTGTTATTCTTGTACTTTTCTGCCCTATCAGTATCTTTTAGTTTATATACTGGTATTATCTCGTATTCTTTTTTCTCTTCTTCTGTAATATTTATGTCTTTATTAATGCTCTTACTAATCTGTGTTGGGTGGAGAGTTCTGCTTCTCCTATTGTTTTCACTTCATCTATTTTTTGTTCTAGTTCCCTCGTGTATACCACGTAATCTATGAGGCTTCTTGCCCCTCGTTCATGTGCTACATAAGTGTATTTTTCCTCTAGTAGTTGGTACCAAAATGTATTACCGACTATTAGGTCATTTGCTATACAGAATTCGGTCATTTTTCTACCATTTCTGTTCTGTATCATTTCTCCGAATTGTCCCAAACTGCCTAATCCTGTGTTTATGTTGCTACCTACCCTTGCATTCCAGTCCCTTAAATCATTATTTTGTTAGTCTCTCCTTTCGCTCTATCGCCATTTGTAGTTGTTCATAGAATTCTTCCCTTTTATTTACTTCTGCTCCCTCTACTGGAGCATATATTTGTATTATGTGGAAAATTTGACCCAAGTCTACTTCTATTGCTATTATTCTTGAGTTAATTGATTTTGCTTTTATTACTCTTCAATTTAATTTATCGGCACTCCTTTACTTCTTTGTCCGGGATCTGTTCCTGAGTAATATAACGTATACTCATTTGTTAACTTTATATTTCCTTTACCTTGTTTCTTCGTTTCACTTATTCCTAAAATATCTAATTTGAACCTGCTCTTTTCTTCCGTTATTTTTATCTCAGTTCCGTTTAATGAAGTTATATTCCATGTCCCTATGTTTACTTTATTAACGTCTTTCTTTACTGCTGATATTCTTCTTTTGTTTTCTTTCTGTTTCTGTTTCTTTTGCTATTGTATCATAATTCTTTGATATCTTGTATTCTGCATTGTTTTTAATTTTATATTTTGTTCCTGTATAATTGTATTCTTTCTTCTTATCTAAATCTTTAACTTTTTTCACAGCCATTTCTTCTTCGGTTGTCATCAGGGATTGCTTTGTAACTACGTTTGCTCGTTTTTTGAAAATCTACTCGTCTTCGTTATCTTGAGTAGTTTTTCTCGTAGTTCCACCTCATCGTTGCTTTCTGGAGATCTCTGGCTCATAGTTCTTCCTTTTTTTGAGAGCTCTTCTTTTGAGGCTCTTTTCGGATCGTCCACTTAGGTCGTCTCCCAGTCTCTTATGACTATCTCTTATCTTCTCTTCTCTATCCTCTGCTTCCTTCTCATATGCGTTTTTTCTATCTTGATTATCCAGTTGCTTTAGTCTATCTAGTGAAACTACCTCTCCATTTATTACCAGACTACTATATTTTAGGATGACATGATGACCATTTTGTCTATATTGTTTCATATATATTATTAATTCCCTCCGTTGTTCCTGAATTTCTTTTGAGTAGTCTTTCTCGAAGTACATTTTGGTGCCCTTTAGTTTTTTTTTGTTGCTTTTAGGATCTCTATCTTTTTATTCCAGGTTCCTTACTCTATATACTTATTGGTCTTTTTTCTCCCTTCTGTTCACTTCCTAATCTTCTTATCTCTGTTATTTCCTCTTCCATATTTATAATTATGTCCATCTCACGTAGAATTACTCTTACTTTCTCCTTTAACTGGATATCTTTCTCCTCTGTATGCTCCTCCACTCCGTGTATGATTATTTTATTTTTTCTTATTTCCCTCTCTAACATTTCAATTCTTCTTTCTTGCAATAAGAGTCCCTGTTTCAGTGACTTATTTTCTGCATTCAATTTTGCGTCATCATTTTTTAATTTATTAATTTCCTCCTGAAATTTATCGAACTTCTTTTCCATTCTCACGTTACTGTCTTCTATATTTTGTAATTTACTGTTTATTTCCTGTAAAAGCTTCATCATACCCCGTTCTACACTATTTTCCTCAATTTCTACAAGTAAATTTAATAATTTAACTCAACTGTGACTGTTGAAAATGAGAATAAACTTCAGGCCGGGCCTGTTTTCTCTGCGTAAAATTTGTACGACACGATAAGCGGCTGACCCGGATCAGCTCCGAGGAGGTCGTCGCCCGCTTCTTGCAGTCTTTTGAAATTCGTAATAGATGACCTTAAAACTGTCTTTTCCTACCTTACTTCAATGTTTCCTCCTTGCTGCTATCTTGTTACACTAATTGCAGGGTGTTTTACCTTAAGACTCTGGATTTATTTGTGTGAAATCACTTATATTTGAACTCGCGAAATCAGCTGTGTTTACTACACTTGTATCCAGGACCGGCTTGATTATACCATGGCCTTATATTAGGTAAGAGTGTGTAAATCCAAGTGTCCTCTGCAATGGCAATCAGTCCTTTTGTTTTCCATCCATACTCATATTTCGTCCAAGCCGTGGTTTCCTTACCATCTGGTAGTTTTAGCATCAGTATCCCATCGTATACTACATTCCATAATATGGATGCTAAAAGCTTCCTTGGGGCCCTCCTCTGATAATTTGTTTTGTTGAACTTTCATTTATTATGAGTTATCACTATCAGTCGTCTGGGTAGCTGGGTGCTGCCACAATGCCGAGTTACAGCAGTTTGGATATCTATGATTATCAGTGTACACAGTTTCTGTGTTTTACACTAATCTCCTTTCAGGCTACTTCGCATATCATCCCTATGGCGTGTACCATAGATTTCTTTTTTCCAAAAACCAAATTGTCTCTCTGAAAGTGCATCCCTTTGTTTTAATTCTTCTAAATAAAGCCTTTTAGCTACAAGCCGTTCCAAGTAACTTCCCTTTTTTGATGAGCAACACTTAGGTGATTTTCCAAATCTCTGAAATGTTCCTCTTTCCAGTGTGCTGTTCATAAGGTCTAATATGTAATGAGGAAATTTTGCTACCATGAGCTTCACCACCTCGGGCAGAATCCCTTCTAATCCTCCAGCTTTGCCTGTGTTTTTAATCATGCTGCTAGCTTTCCTTAATTCTGTTTCCTGATTGTTTCTGAATTCCTTCATTGCGAGTCCTTTTCTCTTCTGTCGCCATTTGCAATGTTTCCTGATTGCTCCTGAATTCCTTCATTGCAAGTCCTCTTCTCTTCTTCCGTCGCCAGTTGCAATGTTTGCTGATTGTTCTTGAATTCCTTCATTGCGAGTCCTTTTCTCTACTTCTGTTGCCAGTTGCAGTATTTCCTGATTGTTCCTGAATTCCTCCATTGCGAGTTCTTTTCTCTTCTTCTATCGCCAGTTGCAATGTTTCCTAATTGCTTCTGAATTCCTTGATTGCGAGTCCTTTTCTCTTCTTCTGGCGCCATATGCAATGTTTCCTGATTGCTCCTGAATTCCTTCATTGCGAGTCCTTTTCTCTTCTATCGCCAGTTGCAATGTTTCCTAATTGCTCCAGAATTCCTTGATTGCGAGTCCGTTTCTCTTCTTCTATCGCCAGTTGCAATGTTTCGTAATTGCTCCAGAATTCCTTGATTGCGAGTCCTTTTTTCTTCTTCTGTCGGCAGTTACAAGGTTTGCTGATTGTCTCTGAATTCCTTCATTGTGTGTCCGTTTCTCTTCTTCTGTCGCCAGTTGCAATGTTTCCTAATTGCTCCAGAATTCCTTCATTGCGAGTCCTTTTATCTTCTTTTGTCGGCAGTTACAAGGTTTGCTGATTGTCCCTGAATTCCTTCATTGTGTGTCCGTTTCTCTTCTATCGCCAGTTGCAATGTTTCCTAATTGCTCCAGAATTCCTTGATTGCGAGTCCGTTTCTCTTCTTCTATCGCCAGTTGCAATGTTTCCTAATTGCTCCAGAATTCCTTGATTGCGAGTCCTTTTTTCTTCTTCTTTCGGCAGTTACAAGGTTTGCTGATTGTCTCTGAATTCCTTCGTTGTGTGTCCGTTTCTCTTCTTCTGTCGCCAGTTGCAATGTTTCCTAATTGCTCCAGAATTCCTTCATTGCGAGTCCTTTTCTCTTCTTCTGTCGGCAGTTACAAGGTTTGCTGATTGTCCCTGAATTTTCATTGTGTGTCCGTTTCTCTTCTTCTGTCGCCAGTTGCAATGTTTCCTGATTGTTCCTAAATTCCTTCATTGCGAGCCCTTTTCTCTTCTGTCGCCAGTTGCAATGTTTTCTGAATGCTCCTGAACTCCTTCGTTGCGAGTCCTTTTCTCTTCTGTCGCCAGGTGCAATGTTTCCTGATTGCTCCTGAATTCCTTCATTGCGAGTCCTTTTTTCTTCTGTCGCCAGTTGCAATATTTCCTAATTGCTCCCGAATTCCTTGATTGCGAGTCCTTTTCTCTCCTTCTGTCGCCAGTTACAAGGTTTGCTGATTGTCCCTGAATTCCTCCATTGCGAGTCCGTTTCTCTTTTTTTGTTGCCAGTTGCAATGTTTTCTGATTGCTCCTGAATTCCTTCATTACGAGTCCTTTTCTCTTCTGTCGCCAGTTGCAATGTTTCCTGATCGTTCCTGAATTCCTTCATTGTGAGTCTTTTTTTCTTCTTCTGTCGCCAGTTGCAACTCTTTGGCTGTAAATCCTCTCATCAGTTGTTTTCTCAGTTTAATGAATTTTTTCTTAAGAGTATCAATTTCGACGGTTCACCTGCTTTTGTTTTTTTTCTTCACTGATACTTGTGTTATGGAAGTATTGCAAACTTTTGTGATATTTTTAATACACTCTTCTGCACTTTATTTCATTATTGATACCTAGAATCTTTTCCATTTTTCCACAAATTGTTCTTCTCCAAGATGTTTTACAATCTACCGTTTCCTATCAGATTTAGCACCTTGTTCTTGTTGTTTTATTTTTAACTGTTCAAATAGAATGTATATATGGTCGCTTAGAGTTTTTATTCTTAGCATCTTCCACATATCTACCTTGAGGGCAAGTTTTTCAAATGCATAGGTGATGTCGATGTAGGATTTTGCATTACCCCTTTCAAACATGTGATTATTTTGTATTATCAAATTAGCGGCCGCTGTCCATTTCGTTAAGATACTTCCTCTAGCAACTTCCATAGCACATCCCCATTCTCTAGATTTGGCAGCCATTTATGTTACCCTAGTTATCCTATAATTTGGTACAGGGATAAGTACATTATAACGACATAGACTTGGGGTGTCGTAAAAGGGCACGCCGGTGTCTTTTGATGACCTCTAGTAATCTATAACCCTGTTGTAGCGATGAGATCGCCCGTTGATTGAAAGTAACAACAAATTAGGAATAACGTAAGGTGGTCAAACTGTTGTGCCTTCTGAGTCTGTTGAGTTAATGATTAACCTCTTCATGTCTCTTTACCTTTGTTTAAATATCAGCCAGTAGTGGATATCCCCTCTCGGGAATACCCATGGTATTTCCATCATACAACCAATCACAGCATTTCTGTTGGGCAATGATCCAATCACAATGTTTCTACCGTGATCACAATATCCCTACAGCAGTTTCAGTCGTATTATAATATCTTCGGCGTTCCTGATCTGGATGGTTGGTACCCAGAGTCGTGAATTGCCACTTTAATCCCTATCTGGCTTTCGCCTGCGTGACGAATTCCAAATTAGACCACAGTCTTCCTTACATTGGGTAAACATTTCTATATGTACAAATCACCAAATTCAAAAGAAACATTTAAATATATAATATTAATTGTTTATGTTTGTGTCCATTGTCATAACCTATAAGTCGCATCCTCTAACAATTAGCTAATAGCTCTACAGCCTTGGCTATGAGAAGGTAGTGTAACTGGGAATTTCCTGTACTTAGGGCATCTAGTATTTCCAGCTTTATAACCGCCTCGATTACAGATTGGGCAAAAGCTGTTTTCTGTAGTCCATGATGATGTATCCTGTTGTGCTACAATTTGCAATTCAGGGCTAGAAGATCATATAGCACATTTTAAGTTCCATTAGATCGTGATGATTCCGATATTTAAGAATGCCTGAAACAAGAAAACCAAAGCTTCTGATTGGGAAACAAAAATGTAAACAATTTATAGACAGATCCAGAAGCTCATGGATTGTTCATCTAAAGCTATGGGCTTATGTAGTGTTGTGCTAATATTATGAGAAAGAGGCATTTCTGCGTCTTATACGATATACTTACCATTAGATACATATCAAAAGCTTACAAATGAATTAAGGTCAATAAAAGTAAAACATTTAAACGCCTTATATTTGTCAAATTATATCATACATACAGTGCTAATTCGATTTATTAAAAAAAATACCAGTATTGCCAACTAAAATTGTTATATAAACACTCATTCAAACATTCTTGTCTACTTTTTTATATATACAAAGCACAAAAGGTGCATAAATTATGCTACAATATAAATATACCTTAAAAACACTCACATCCTTATGTATAAAAAATAAGGGGTAAAGCTGTGAGCTGTTTTGCTTGTGTTCACCGTGTGGCGGGTATATTTGCGTACATTCCATAGACGTTTCTAACACTCATGTACCACTAAACATCACGTAAATGAGATTTTCACATGTAATGCAAAAATAAATAGGATATTTACAGACTGACGGGACTGCTTAAGACGCACAGCGAATTTAATGTTACATAAATAATCTAACACTTAGGTAAATATTAATTAACTATTAACACTTTCTCATCGAAAGTTTGTTGCTTCCCTTTGAAAACGTCCACACAAAACCTCGAACAAACAAAATCTTGCGACTGTTTTTGAGCAGAACGTTACAAATACACATTTAAAAAAAATTAGCTAGGCACCAAGTCTCACATATTGAGTTATTGTTAACAGAAGATTTGGCCCGATCCATTCTAACCTTAAAATGCATGCACTAGTTCCTCTTTTTTTGGCTTTTTAAATCTTGGTCTTACATATTTTTTATACTTAACATTTCTACCTGTTGAACCACTTTAAACTACTCCTTATAAATTTAACATGAAAAAATTCTATCCATAGAGCATACGAGCGGGGTTAAAAGAGCATCCCGGTGACACTTTCTGAACCGTTCTCGTATGTAAAGGTTTACAAACAATAAATAAGCAGCTTAAATGTAATTTAAACTTATCGTTTTGTAACTTAAGATAAGATGAAAGCGTGCAGCAAAACTAAACAGTTTGGAGATAGCAGAATTACAAATTTAAATGTCGAAAGTTAAATAGACAACAGCGACAGCACAGTAGCGTTTCTAATTGCTTGCTTGCCTAAGCTTGTCTTATATACATACATTTTTATTTCTTTACTTTTTTTAGTTTGATATGAATGGTAGACCCTGCCGAAGCAAGTTCGAGTGCTCGACTGCCGCTGGTAATCAATCGAGTCCTCAAAAATCGACTTACGGCAGATGAGGTTTTTATAAGAAAAATATAATTAAATCTTTCCCTCTTATTGTATTTGTGTAAATAAAGTATTAATACTTTATAAATACCAGTAAAATCCCATGTTCACTTAAAGAAAATACATGCTTAATGATAGTCACTACCATAATGCCCTGATAATACAAATCGTTCTCATTATTCATATCTAAATTACAAACTAGTTTTAGTAATCGATGACGCAGACTACTACAATTTTTGTAAAAAATGGATTTTTTGCTCTCCCAGTCAATCACATTAAATTATGTTGCCCAAGTAAGGTCAGACGCCAAATCATAGCAACCAAATCCTAGCATTCCATCAGTAATCCTCTACATGCTATAATAAATGTACAATCTAACCTCACTTGGGCAACAAATGAAACGATTTTGATCTGAAATAATTTTTCATTATTTGTGCTGTAATAAAACTATCTATCCTAAAAATAAAGAAACTACAGTAAGATGCCTTTACTATTGCAGACGTTAAGCGACGTCAAATAAATTTTTGAACTTTAAAAAAATTACATAAAAAAATACCCATAATAAACAATGGTACATCATTCCTCCAAATCAAACAAATAAAAAATAATCTTCTCGCTGATACGAACGATCACGTGTATGAGGAAAACTGTGCCAAAGATGAGATGGTACCGAAACTGCGGCGCGTCGATCACGAAAACATTGCCTAGGAATAGTGGTATGTCCGTCTCTCAGTCTGCTTTCTGGGAGAGTGGCGGGTACTCCTGGTCGTCGTTGAACTGGAAGCCGCCCTTCGGGGGCGACTCGGTGGCCGCTGCCATCTCCCTGTATTTCTCCGAATCTGCACACGAAGCAGGGTTAGTAGTCACTCTCGGCTCGGCGAAGTGATGATACATAGCAGTTGTTAAATGTAATGGAATTAAACTACGTACTTTACACAGCTTTGCTGCTAGTGTGATGTCTTGTGAACTGCTAGGGTGTGGCGAGAAAAAGCGAAGAGAGCGGTGATTTGTTTAAGATTGCAGATGGAATTTTTGGAGTGGCGTTTGCATTCGATAGGTGAGTATTCCATATACATTCTTATTCATGATTGATTGCATGTTTTAAGCGTACACCATATGGAAAATTACAAAGCGGGTAGCAGTAGCTCCATTTATAAGTGAGGTTAAACTGTGCCTGCAATTTGGTGATTGTTACGTACCCTCATACCAAATGGCGCTTTTGTTATCGGAAGGTTTACATGGCTAAAATTATAAATTAATAACAATTGTGCCAAATGAGAACACTGATTTGTTAAAAAAAAAAGAACCATTACATTGAAAACAACTTGCGACGGTTGTGTCAATACAAACTTAAAACTGCTTTGCAAAGGTCATTGCTAGAGAATTAGTTCATCGGGACTGGCAGTTATTGTTGTCTACTTAAATGCATACAAATATAACTACTTACACATCTTGCATGGGCAGGTTACACGGGTGATTATAAATGCTTTTCCATCAAGTTGGCTTTGAAATATTTGTTATATTGGTGGCACTGTAAGTCTATGTCAAATTCGAGGTTAGCAGGGTAGGTTTTGCGTCAGTCTGTATCAAAAGTAATGCAAAACCTAACCTGCTAACCTCCAATTTGAGTAAGTTGTGAATAAATAATAATGTTAATGTTATATCTAGTGGCAAAATAGCTTTCCCTGATATCTGATATATCAAATTATTATGATTCAAAATACAAGTTAATTTTGAAAGTCAACCTGAGTTATATTGTTCTATTAGAGTGCATCATCGATCTAACGTAGGATCAGAAAGTGAGTGATTGTTCTTAGCCAATGAAATGGTTTCTATTGTGAGAATAGAAATATTTTAAAAAGTTCTACGAGCTTCTGGAGCAGAGCCAACTAGTAAGACAACTAGTGGGGGTGTTCCACAAAGGAAAACATATTTAAGTCGAGTACTTCTGAAAGCAGCAAAGGTCAGTGATCATTTTATTGAGATTTAAATCTGTAGTTTTTAATCAAGTTTGATTTGGTATAATTAGAAAGAACTGTCTATTTAGATTTAATAGCTGTTTAGAATAAATGAGAATATATTCTAAATTAAAAGTGAAATCAAGATCTTAATAGTTTTAAGTTTTTATTATGTGAACTAATGTAAAATTTTTGAAAAGTTCGTTACGGTTTAAATTAATTTCACATTGACATAAGGTAACTGTCAAAGTATCAATCGTAATAAATATTATATATTGTTTCATGCGATTTATGATGCAGTAACTAACAGAATTAAGTCCAATCTTGAAGACGCTTGTACTGTCTGGTCTGCTTATACATAAGTCTACAGTAACATATTGAAAAAGTAGAAAATACATTTATAAGATTTCTGTATTATAAAAAATTTGGCGTTGTCCTAAATTTGAGTTTTATCAACCAATATATGAGCTATTTAATAAGAACCGGTAAACAGATCGTGAACAAAGGAAGTTTACGTGGCCAAATAGACAGCGGGGAAACAAAGAACGAACACATCTGTTTACCGAAACGCCACGATCCTACAAAAAATTTCAAAAACCCTGCAAAAATAAAATAATAAAAATTACAACCAGCCAGCCAGTTTGAAAGTGCAGCAAATAACCCCAATAAAACTTCATGGCACGGGACCTCCGCTCGAAGCCCTGGGACAGCCGAATTCCACCGCAATTGAAACTCATGAATGAATTTACAAAAACGCTCCTAATCAATAGTGCGCCTCAACGAAAACCCACATATGTGATACCTATTGAAAGGAAAAATTAGCCGCTCGCCAATAAAAGTACTCCCAAGTCGCTAACAAGCATACAAGCCGCATAACGATTTTTTCCATTAGCCGGAGCAGCCGCCGCAGCTAGGCATACAGGAAAAATTTGCCCAGGAAGCGACAGAAATTCAAAGCAAGCCGAGGCCCAAACAAAGACGCGTTTTCTAACAGATATTGGGAACAAAGACCAAATACATCAGGCTAATGTAGCAATATTACAGATTAAAATTTAAATTAGCGGTAAGAAAAATCCAATGCAAGATTATTTAGTGTCAAAAGACAAGATAAATTCAACGCGCAGATAATCGAATCACTTTGAAGCACATACGGCTAGGAAACGCCAGTAAAAATAAAAACACATATACTTGGGTAATTTCACACGCAGAGCCCAGGGAAAGAAATTCGTGTTATAATATGGGGCCGCCAAAACCCAACAAATGGGGTATCATTGGAATCGGAATTTCAGCGGCCAGCCATTGCGACACCAATCAAGTCGCTAATTAATCGCGCCGCGGAATTACTAAATACAAGGAATACGGGCAGTCATTCCTTCTCCTCGGGCCAATGAGCATCAAGGAAGCTCAAAACAAAGGACGGGGCCCCTTTAAATAGACAGACGTGGGCAATAGGAAATCACTGAGCTCCCAGCTTTGAGTCCCATCCGCATCCAGCTCTCCAGCCTGAAGGAAGCCACCAAGCATCAACCACTCAGCAGCATCCAGCCTTCCACACTCAACCCAGGAGAGTCCACCAGGAACCATCCAGCCTTCCATCGCCGACTCAACCCAGGAGAGTCTACCAAACCATCCAACCTAACTTCGCCCATAAATCAGATTTAAAAGTACCTTCAGCTAAGAATGAGTGAAAACGGAGATGTTCAATTGTTCAACATGAGTTTCTTGGACTTACGACTCTTCACTAAAAACTTAATTTTTTCAATTAAAAAAATTGTTTATAAATATTACTAATGGTCTAAAATAATTTGTTTTTAAACATTTAAACTTGTATTCAAAAAAGAAATAAATATAAATAAATGTCATAAGAAAAAGTTGTTCAAAACGTAAAATTACAGCCCGCTGAAAAATACTTCTATGAATCCGTGTGTATTAAGTCGGAGCATTTTTGCAATTCTTTGTAATAATGGTGGTTTCATAAGTCATTCGATATTTATGAAATTTAACCAAACCATAATTTTGGATTCTGAACAACTTTTCTTGACGATATTTTGTCGTATTCAAAATAGAAAAGGTACTTTAGGTACCTGAACAAAAGATGATTTATAACTACTGCCAAGGCCTCCTTGATATGACGCTGGCACCCCAGAGGCGGGGACTTTTAAAGAGCTGCTCCTAGTGCTAAGGAACATTTGTGCCAATTTTTTGAGGTGGATATCTATTATGCCTGGGTTATTAATTTCAGCAGCAGCAATTGAAACTGCGGAACTATTAGATATAATTTCTTTGTTTTCTTAAATTATAGTTGTAAGAGCTAAGACGAATAGGAATATTACAAAAACTATAAAATTTTTGTTTAGTTGTATGCTTTTTTACAACTGTGGAATTATTTAAAATCGCTGTCGTTTCAATTTATTTATACACAGAAGCTGAATCAAGATTGCTTAGAAAACTTTTTTGTGCAGTACTACATAAGATCACTAAATCACGTTAGCTACGCTAAGACGGGTAGTGAAACACAAGTTGACAGGTCGAAAAAACGAGTTTGTCGGTGTGACATTTATCATAGGCGCTACTAGTAAGTACATAAATAAGAGTTTTTAGTATTCATTTACCTTTCAGAAGGCCAGGGCATAATCCTTTTTTTAGGTTAGAAGTTAGATAGATGATCGTTTTCAGGCGTAATAAAAACTGATTGTGTATGTCACTAAAAAACATTTGGTTTGACATAAAGAACACGGAGTTTCCCTACCTGTGTTAGCAAAGCTAACGTGATTTAATATGTCTTTAGGAAAACTAGTCAGCCAATGTTTTTCTTCTTTATAAATTTATTTAACGTTTTGTCAGCTTAGCTGACTTCAGAAATACACAATATATATGTATATAATAAACGAAAATGAGTTTTAGGTTAGATAGTTAAAACAATGCATATTTATTCTTAGCTCATGTAATAACAACTGAATTTTTTGGATTATAATGTTATAATGATTCTTACAATATTGATTGGAAAGATATTTAAAATGATTGTAGAAATAAAATTTTGCATAATGTCAGATGTCAATTTTGAAATCTAAACATTTGTGAAGGATATCTTGATAGGTATTGTTAATAATTTAAAAAATGTATTTTTTAATTAATTATATAAGAATATTTAGAGGTTATAGTAAATAGAATGAAGATTATCTATGACAGTTTTGTAATTAATAGAATTTGGATTTTTTTTATTTCAATCATTTCATATACATATAAAGCATTTTTGAAAAATATTTTCTTTTTGCAATATTTTAGGTGAGTCAAAATTAAAATTATGATAATTATCAACTGCATTAGGTTTATTTGGGGTTAATTTTTTTTAATAGAATTTTTGTTATTCTTTTTTTAAGATTCTGTTTTGTTTGCCCTATGTATTTAGCATTGCAATTATTACAATTAATTTGGTAAACAATATCTGGTTCAGATTGAATTTTGGTTTAATTTTTTAGGTAATTTTACATGATGTAAGAATAAATATGCATTGTTTTAACTATCTAACCTATACAGCCTGTTCAAAATTAAGTGTGCTCTATTGCTATCTCTGTTGCTATTATAGCCACGAAGTTGGTTAAATTAGTAAACTAGTAGCACATTTCATGCCGATTAAACTGGCGCAAGCAAAAAAACAATTGAGCGTCGGGTTTTTGACATATGTCAAAAAATGCATTTTTTTTTAAATGGAACCCCCTGTATATTTTGACGTCAATCGATAGCCAATCTTCTTCTGAACAAAAAACCTCTTATACCCTACTATCCTAAAGTTAATAACAATGGAGATATACGCCTGTTTAAAATTAAATGAGCACTATTGCTAACTTGTTTATTGTGGAAACTACAACGTCGGTTAAATGGGCGAAGTAGTAGTATTTTTTACGTGAATTACGGGGGTAATTATAAAAAACAATTGAACATCACATTTTTGAGATATTTAGCAAAACTTTTTTTTTTATTATAATAACAGGCTGTATAGGTTAGATAGTTAAAACAATGCATATTTATTCTTACCTCATGTAATATCAACTGAATTTTTTGGATTATAATGTTATAATGGTTAAAACTAATGATTCTTACAATATTGATTGGAAAGATATTTAAAATTGTTGTAGAAATAAAATTTTGCATGTCAGATGTCAATTTTGAAATCTAAACATTTGTGAAGAATATCTTGATAAAAAAAAATATTTCTATTGCATGGGATATCTTGATAGGTATTGTTAATAATAAAAAAAAATATTTTTTAATTAATTATATAAGAATATTTAGAGAAGGTTATAGTAAATAGAATGAAGATTATCTATGTCAGTTTTGTAATTAATAGAATTTGGATTTTTTTTATTTCAATCATTTCATATACATATAAGGAATTTTTGTAAAATATTTTCTTTTTGCAATATTTTAGGTGAGTCAAAATTAAAATTATGATAATTATCAACTGCATTTGGTTTATTTGGGCTTAAAAAAATTTTTTTATAGAATTTTTCTTATTCTTTTTTTAAGATTTTGTTTTGTTTGCCCTATATATTTAGCATTGCAATTATTACAATTAATTTGGTAAACAATATCTGGTTCAGATTGAATTTTGGTTTAATTTTTTAGGTAATTTTACATGATGTAAGAATAAATATGCATTGTTTTAACTATCGAACCTATACAGCCTGTTCAAAATTAAGTGTGCTCTATTGCTATCTCTGTTGCTATTGTAGCTACGAAGTTGGTTAAATTAGTAACCTAGTAGCATATTTCATGCCGATTAAAATGGCGCAAGCAAAAAAACAATTGAGCGTTGGGTTTTTTACATATGTCAAAAAATGCATTTTTTTTTAATGGAACCCCCTGTATATTTTGACGTCAATCGATAGCCAATCTTCTTCTGAACAAAAAACCTTTTGATGCTAGCGCGAGCGGGCAAGACGTGCGTTAAGGTCGCTCCGAAATAAAACCCAAATATACGGGCTATTTCGAGCCAAATTAATCGCATAACAGTACAAAGAGTGAAGTTAAAGTGAAGTTAAAAGTGGCAGTGGAAGTTAGATTCAGGAAAATAGTGAATAACAAGAGAAAGCTGCGAATCCCCAGCAGCAAAACCGAAGTAAAACAAGAAAACCGCAGACGGCCAACGTAGCGAGTCGGGCACACACAGCCCGAACGGCGATCAAATACGAGTTGCGCGCGGAAGGTATAACAAAGTATGAAAAACTAAAAAGCCCTTTTTGCAAGCAGTCCGAAGGTAAGCACGTAATATTTAAATAACAACACGAACCAGTTTTGGCGCGGCGAGAGGAGGCTGACCAAGTAAACAACTGATAAGTACACACCGGGAACAGACGCGTTTAAAGCTGAATCTCAAAACCGAACTAAATTACCGAGGCTATCTCGAATTACGCTACATTTTAGGTACCGATTCCCGGGCCTTTGCAATTTACCCAATCCGAGCCTAGAACGAGGAACAGACACAACGGCAGAAAAGATGATGGAAATGCTGGAACAAATAAATGAAAAGCTCAACAAAATGGAGGAGAGAGATGAACGAGTAGAGAAGAAAATGGATGAGCTGAAAAACGAGGTAAGAAAAATCAAAGAAGAAAACGAACAAATAAAAGCGGAAAACCGAACTCTCAAGCAAAGCATATTATACCAAGAAAAAAGAATAGAGGAAATGGAGAGAGAAATAAGGAAGAGAAATATAGTAATCTACGGAGTTGATGACCAAGAGGAGGGAGAGAGGGATTTGCAATTAAAGGAGAAAATCAGAGTGATTACGAGGGAAATGGGGGTAGAAATGAATATGGAGGAAGAGGTAGACGCGATCAGGAGAATTGGAAAGCACCAGGAAGACAAAAACAGGCCAGTTGTGATAGAATTAAGAAAGTGAGAGAAGAAATTAGAGGTGCTGCGAGCAACAAAGAAGTTAAAGGGCACAAAAATATTTGTAGAAGAAGACTTTTCAAAGGAGATACAAACTCAAAGAAAGGAGTTAATAAAGCGTATGAAGGAATTCAGAGAAAACGGGCATTTAGCGACCATAAGATTTAATAAGCTGGTAATAAACGGGGTGTTGTACTCCTTAGAACAACTAAGAACGGGTGAAGGAAACGCAATCACGGGGGAAACAGAACAAAATCCAAACGAGGACAACGGAGGAAAAAATAGGCCCAATAAGTACAGTAGTCAACCGGCCGAGAAGGAAGGTGTACAAACAGAGCGTATTAAGAACAGTAGAACTCGGAGCCAAAGGTCGCCAGGGGACAATGAGGACGAAGTACTAAGGGAAAAACTGCAGAAGATAACAAGAACGAGTTACACCTCAAAAAAGTAATAAAGAATAAAAACGGACGGATACAGAAGACGAAACAGGCAATGGAAAAGGTTAACGGCGAAACTAACGGTACAAAAATTGAAGAAACAAGAATAGGACAGAAAGAAGAAATTATAAGTATGCATAAGACAAACCAAAACAGAGGGGGGAGAAACACTATAGCAATCGGAACCTGGAATGTGCGAGGCACGTATGCGGAAGGGGCGTTAATACACTTAGAAGAAGAAACAAACAGATACGGAATACAAATACTAGCACTCCAAGAAACAAAGCAAAAAGAAGAATTCATAACTGATATAGGGAAGTACACATTCTTAAACAGCGGCAGCAATACAAGAATGCTAGGAACGGGTTTCCTGGTAGAGAAAACATGTGATATTGCAATTAAAGAGTTTAAGGCAATATCGCATAGGATGTGTCTTCTACAAATCAAGATAGGCAACAAAAGTTTTGCCATTTTGAACGTACACGCCCCATCAGAAAAGGAAAAAGAAGAAATTAAAGATAAATTCTATGAAGAATTAGAAGATACCTATAACTACCTGACAAAACAGGAAATTAAAATGGTAATCGGAGATTGGAATGCGAAGGTAGGGAGGGAAGGAAAATACGAACCAATAATAGGACGGCATAGCAAACACCTGATAAGCAATGATAATGGGAAAAGATTGATAAGTTTCGCGACGCAGTATGGCTTACGGATCGCAAGCACAAAATTCGATCATAAAGAGATACATAAAGGAACATGGATTGCGCCCAGCAAGGAATACACGAACCAAATCGACCACGTCCTCATCCAAAATGAAAGTATGAACAATGTAAAAGACGTACGCAGCTACAGAGGAGCGGATGCGGATAGTGACCATTTCCTAGTTATCACAAAAATTAGACAAAAAACTGAGACTGGAAAAAATAAAAATACTAGAAAAGAGGGAAGAATAAATGTGGCAGGACTAGCAGAAGAGACGATAGCAGAAAGATACAAAGAGGAGTTAGGAAGAAAACTAGTAAGCATACGAAAGGGAAATGAAAACCTCAGCTGGGGGCAAATACAAGAAGCCATAAGAAGCACTGCAAGACAGACAATCCCACAAGAAAGGAAAACTAAAGGAGCGGGTTGGTTCGACAACGAATGTAAGGAAGAGCTAACAAAAAGGAGACAAACGAAAGAGAAAATGCTGCAGACAGGGGATTCAGAAGATAAACAGAAATATGAGGAACAAAGGAGAATAGTCAAGAGGACGTGCAGGAGAAAGAAGAGAGCACATACAGAAAAGAAAATAAAAGAATTAGAAGAAAAGCTTGCGAATAAAGAAATAAAGAATTTTTACCAAGGTGTCAAAAAGCACAAAGCGGGATGGCGACAAAACATACAACGTATTAGAGATAAAAACGGGAAAGTAATAGTAAATGAAGGAGAGACATTAGAAAGATGGAGAGAGTACTTCAATGAGCTGTTAAACATAAAAAACGCAGGCAACAATGAATCAGAAAAACGCACAGAAGTGCAAATGAGAGAAGAGGAAAGCGTAATACCACCGACAATGGAAAACATACGGGAAACAATCAAAAAGCTAAAGAATGGCAAAAGTCCAGGAAAAAATGGTATCAGTGCGGAATTAATAAAACAGGGAGGAGAAGTGCTAACACAAGAAATACAGCAGATAATAGAAGGAATATGGAAAGAAGAGAAACTACCCAAAGAATGGGAAATAGCTCAACTGGTACCCATCTACAAGAAGGGGAAAAAAGAGGACTGCGAAAACTACAGGGGGATCGCACTGCTCGATGTTGTATACAAGATAATGGCAAAGGAAATAGAAACGAGGATTAAAGAACACACCGAAAAAGAAGTAGGCGAGTATCAAAGTGGCTTCAGACCAGGAAGAAGCGTAACGGACCACATTTTTACACTGAAGCAGACGCAAAACATGCTGAATCAATACGGCAGTAGAATATATACGGTCTTCATAGATTTCAAGCAAGCCTACGACGCCATAAACAGAGCAAAACTAGAGAACGCAATGAGAGAACTTGGAGTGCCAACAAAGTTGGTGAATTTAACAAGAATGACCCTGGATACCACTAGAAATGAGGTGAAAGTCAATGGCAGGACCTCGAAAAGCTTCCAAACAACATCTGGCTTAAAACAAGGAGACCCACTATCGACCACCCTTTTTAACGTACTTTTGGAATGGGTAGTAAGGAGAAGCGGGATAAATAGGACGGGTACCTTAAGAACAAAATCGCACCAAATCCTAGCTTATGCTGACGACGTGGTGATTTTAGCGCGGACGAGAAAAGAACTCATACAAGTGTGTGAAAATTTCATAACGGCGGCGGGAATAGTCAACCTGAAGGTTAACGAAAACAAATCCAAGTATATGGAACTGGCACCAACAGGAAAACTACGAGGACAGAGACTAGATTTGATGCTGAGTACAGGAACGAATGAAAATATAAAACTAGAAGAGGTGGAAAGCTACGTTTACCTAGGAACGATTATAACAGAAACAGGAGGAGAAAGGGCAGAAATCGAAGCAAGGCTGGAGAAAGGGGACAGAAGTGCAGGGGCCTTAACCAAGATATTAAAATCAAAAAGTGTCGCCAGGAAAACCAAGGTACGATTATATAAGACAGTAATAAGGCCAACAGTTCTGTACGGGAGTGAGATATGGACGCTCAGGAAAAGAGAAATGGAGAAAATAGACGCGTGGGAAAGAAAATTACTGAGAAGAATATACGGCGGAAAGAAAGAAGAGGACGTATGGTACAGAAGAACAAACAAAGAAATAGAAGACCTGTATGGAGAACCAGCACTTAGCAACCAAGTAAAAGCGGCAAGGTTACGTGGCTAGGACACTTACAAAGACAAGCAGAGGATAGAACCCCCAAAAAGTTAATGGACATCAATCTAGGAGAAGTAAGAAGAAAAGGAAGGCCAAGAAGAGAATGGTTAGAAGCAGTTAAAGAAGACTTGGAAGGAAAACAGATACAGAACTGGAAGGCACAAGCTGGGGACAGGAAGAGATGGAGAGAGATTACTAAGCTATGGGCCTGAATGGCCTGCGTGTAGCATTATATATATATATATATTTAGCATTGCAATTATTACAATTAATTTGGTAAACAATATCTGGTTCAGATTGAATTTTGGTTTAATTTTTTAGGTAATTTTACATGATGTAAGAATAAATATGCATTGTTTTAACTATCGAACCTATACAGCCTGTTCAAAATTAAGTGTGCTCTATTGCTATCTCTGTTGCTATTGTAGCTACGAAGTTGGTTAAATTAGTAAACTAGTAGCATATTTCATGCCGATTAAAATGGCGCAAGCAAAAAAACAATTGAGCGTTGGGTTTTTTACATATGTCAAAAAATGCATTTTTTTTTAATGGAACCCCCTGTATATTTTGACGTCAATCGATAGCCAATCTTCTTCTGAACAAAACACCTCTGATACCCTACTATACTAAAGTTAATAACAATGGAGATATACGCCGGTTCAAAATTAAATGAGCACTATTGCTAACTTGTTTATTATGGGAGCTACGTCGGTTAAATGGGCGAAGTAGTAGTATTTTTACGTGAATTACGGGGGTAATTATAAAAAAACAATTGAACATCGCATTTTTGAGATATTTAGCAAAACTTTTTTTTATTATAATAGTGCACATTTAATTTTGAACAGGCTGTATAGGTTAGATAGTTAAAACAATGCATATTTATTCTTACCTCATGTAATATCAACTGAATTTTTTGGATTATAATGTTATAATGGTTAAAACTAATGATTCTTACAATATTTATTTATTTATTTATTTATTAACGGCATACACCATTTACATTAAAATGAAAAATTTACTTTTAATATACACAACAACAAATACGTGTTAATAACAAAAGTTTTGTGATAATTAGGAAAACAAATATATTAAACATTCTGCAAATTGTTCATGTGGTATATAAAAATCAATCGCCATATGTTAGTAACGCAAAAACTCGAGAACGACTTGACCGATTTGGATGATTTTTTTTGTTGTGTTTGTCTTACTCCCGCGGTAGTTCAGCAAAAAAGAAAATTTGGAAAAATCCACCGTACGACTTTCTATTTGCAGTCATACTTTTATGATTCTGTGCTTAATGGTTTGATGGGTTTTCTCCATCATGTCATAATCCAAAACGTTTGCCGGGTCAGCTAGTCTAACCTAAAACTCATTTTCGTTTTTAGATTATATACTTATATATTGTGTATTTCTGAAGAAGTCAACTAAGCTGAGGAAACGTTAAATTAATTTATAAAGAAAAAAATTTCCTGACTAATTTTCCTAAAGACATTGACAATACCCAGCTGGAATAAACAAATATAATTCTAACCTCATTTAGTGACCTTGGGCCGGTTGCAGAAAGCAATGTTAAGTCTGGTGTTAGCTAACGTCGCATCAAAGTGAACAAAAACGAATCAAATCTCAAATATTTATGGCAACTAATACATTAGTAAACAAAATTTGATGCGATTTTGTTCACTTTGAGGCGACGTTAGCTAACACCAGACTTAACATTGCTTTCTGCAACCGGCCCTTAGTGCGACAAGGTGGTAATTCATCTAACCCCACTCCAATTCAATTTTCAGACCTTTTAAAATGTTGTTTAAATTATTTTGAACATTCCGAGCAAGCAAATTGTGAAGCTGATTTGGATACCTTATCAAGTAAATTAAATGGTGATCTTCTACATCAAATGCAATGGCCATATATACAGTAGATACACTATAGAAATAATAATTTATGCTTACATACATACATACATAATCGGTCCTCTTGATACCCGAAGGTGTCGAGGGAAACGATTTATGCTTATAAAATCAATAATGCTAGCATAAAAGGGGGAACATTTTCGCGCCTCTAATCCAAGTTCTTAAATTCCGTGCCTTTGGCACTTGTTTACAATACGACTGCCTGGCCAAACTAAGGCTTCTGTGACATCAAAGGCACCGCCGCGAGTGCGCTTCCGAGTCTGTTAGGAATTTATTCTGTTATAACCTCTATATTGTATAAATCATCCCAACAAATCTTATGTGATTGCAAACAGAAGAATATACAGGGTGTCCCAGAACTACCCCCCTCAGGGAGAAATGGGCATATTCGGACGAACGTATCAATCGGTATTTTGAAGAAAAAAAGTCTTATCTCAAGCGATAACCGAGAAATGACATGTTAAACTTAACCAATCAGGGCTTAGGACCATCCATAAATCTAGTCTACCGTTACAGTTACAGTTGGTGCTTTGATTTTTGCTGTCTAGCAACATGTTGGATTTTCAGTAATACCTGAGGACCAAGCTTCTGGGATTGGTGCAATTGAAAACTCTATATTTTTCTTTTCTTGCAGCCTCTTTTGCTGTCGGCACCCTGTTATAGTCCATTAGTAATACCAAGGCGGTTTATATTGTTCCAGGCCATTACACTGGGCCTATAAAGTGACCTTTGGAATAGGGTTTCCAAGTCCCGGGACCAAAAGTATTTTCGGGACTTACGAGCTAAATTTCAAGTCCCGGGACTAGTCCCGAAGATCCCGAAAATGGTCCCGAAAGGGAAATCGTGTTCAGGTGAAATTTCCGAATGCAATTTCCAAAGAAAAACAAGTGTTTTAGGTTAAATAAAGTATTTCTGTGCTAATAATGAGCTGCGTTGGGGCTTGTCTATAACTTCATTACTTTCTTCTAGTACTAAAAATATCTGTCACTCTTCATCTTTTGATTTTGTTTGAACTGCAAAGTGCTTGTGTAATGCTTTCGTCAAGCTGCCTCTGATTATGCTAATTTTGTAAGAACTCACTTTACATTTCGCCAATTGTCTATCTTCAATATATAAAATTGTTGCCATATTGACTTCAAATCGTTATTTTTTTTAATGTAGAATTAAGCTTGGTCGCGAATCGGAATTCATTCTAATTGTAACGCTTTAGCAGACAAATAACGAACACACTTAAAACCCAAAAATATAAATTATTCAGCTTCTTCGCACATATCTAAATCCAACAAAAAAACTCGACAAATACATAAATAGAAGAAGGTATGCAAATGTGGCTGAAACAACACACAGGTTTAATTCTAACCTACCGAAAATAATACCTTCCTGTCTACACAAAACACAAATAATACAGAATGTGCAAGAGGCATGAGTAATACGCTGGACGCCGGTGAATACCCATCCTAATTCTCTGATATCGAGTATATGCACGCATGTTGACATGGTCCCGGGACTTCGTCTGGACTGGCTGTGGTCCCGGGACTAGGTTTTTGTGGTAGATTCCCGGGACTGTCCCGGGACCGGATCCCGGGACTGGAAATCCTACTTTGGAATGGCCTACCATAATTTGGCAATGTGGCTTCACCAACTTTTAACAACAAATTACTAGTTTTGGTCACTAAACGAACAATCTGTTAGTGCACTATCCATGTCATTGTAATGCATTCCAGTTAAAAAAAAATCTATAAAATCACTGCTATTTACATCGCACTGCGTCACTTCACCGTAATATTCGATTTAAAAACAATTCCTAATGAGTAGGTAACTAATTCTCCATTACAAGTAAATCGTTACTAATTTTGACTTTATCTAAAACAGTAATTTCTTCAAATTAACTTGCCTGGAAGCTAGTGAGAACAAGTCTCTTCATCTAATTACCTTTTATATCTGCTCTTTTAAAGTGCTTTTCACACACAACACTAGCCTTTCCAAGCTGCCAGTTCTCTAAATGCAAAATGTCTTTCTATTTTTATGCCACTATTCCATTAGATGGAAACTTGAACATGCTAACATATGGAGCAAATGATGAAGCGTAAGTTGACTTGCAGCTTAGTACGTAAAACTTCAAAGGCATTTTTGAAACTTATATGACCTGTCTTGTCAAAATAGTTTTTAATGTCAAATACACGGCCTGCTGAATTGTGTGACAAATGTCACTTTATACGGCCTGGGCATTTTTTTTTAATCCATTGTTGGTTTCATTTCTGAGAAAACGCCAATTTTGGCTGTTTAGCGCCACGTCAAGACTAATTCGTGTTTAGAAATGATTTTTTAAATGCAGTATCAGTAGGATAAGGACCTATTGTTTTGTAATGCATTATAAATATGAATGGTGTAATCTATTTAGTGTCGTGCAAGTACCTTAGAGAACTATAGTTTTAATATTTTTCTTGAGAGAGGTGTAGAACTCCAAGAATTCGTAGTTGAAGGCGGATTCATATTTTCAGGCAGGTATTTTTTGGATAGCTCACACATTTGCTCTAAAATAGCACATGATATGCAGATAATCATATTTCTTACAAATTTAGAAGATGTTCCAGGTGGTAATAGTAATGAAGTATTTTATTCTGTGTGTTATTGCAAAGTTGTAAGTTTATGTGTAATTTATTGTAAAAAATTTAAAATTAAACATTTAAAAGTGATTTGTTTTATTAGATATCTATCTGTAAATGTAGTAATTAAAAATGTAATAAAGGAAGTGCAATGTGATTTTATAGTCTTCGCCCAGAAGTACCTTGGAAACACCTTTCTTGAAAGCTACAACTAACAATTCTTTCCCGGTGTTTGTGGATACCTATTTAAATAAAAATTGAAAATAGACATCGCTAAAAAGGTACGTTGTTTGAAGCACCAGTACGATAATTTAAATTTAGCTTTCAGACCATTTCTTTCGTAAAACTTATATATATATCAGCGCAACAGGCCTACTGGCCCAAGGCTTCTACAAGTTGCTTCCACTTCCTTCGGTCGGTTACTGCTTCTTTCCAATCTTGTTCACCCAACTGTCGCAAATCCTCATTGACCGCATCCATCCATCTTTTCCTGGGTCTCCCTCTCTTTCTTCGGGAACCTGCCTTTGTTTCCAGAACAGCTTTTGGTGTTCTTCCTAGTGACATTCGGTATACATGGCCCAACCATCTCAGTCGTTGCTTCTTAACTATAGTAGTGATTGTTGCTTTTCTATACAACTGTCTCAACTCTTCATTAGTTCTCCTTCTCCATGCGTTTCCCTCTTTTACACCACCAAAAACTTTTCTTAACATCCTGCGTTCCCAGACTTCAAGCTTGTTTTCTAAGTCTTTAGTTAAAACCCATGTCTCGGATCCATATATTACTGTAGGACGTATAATGCTCTCATAAAGTCTTATTTTAACTTGCCTTGTTATTTGCTTTGACTTGAGTATTCTTGCCAGAGCCCCTGCACTTTTACTTCCTTTTGCTAATCTGTTTAGTACATCTTCTTTTTCCTCACTAGTTTCTGTCAATATAACTCCCAGGTAGTTGAATAATTCCACCTGCTTAAAAGAATACTCCTTGCCATGTGCGCCTGCAACTTTGAAGTTTGTTTTATTCTGATTCTTTGTGTCCATGTATTTTGTTTTGTTTTCATTGATTATCAGACCAATCGTAAAACTTAGTTGGAGGTAAATTCATGATAAGATCTACCCCAATTGGTATATTTGCACATTGTAGTACCGTTTTCTATTTTAACAATACCAAACAAAATCATAAGCAGTAATAACGAATAAATTAATCAACAAATTATACTGTGAACGTAAATAATGTAATTGAGAAAATACACGAAAAAACTAGCAGGAACCTGATCAAAGAACACAATAGAAAATCAAAGTAAAAAATACACAGGAGGGTTATATTATTGTTGTAAAATTTTAAGAAACGCCGTAAAATTTAATCAAACATTTGCATTGTAGTCAACGTGGTAACTGATGTTACATTGGCAATTTGAAATTCCCGCTCGTGGGTATACAGCGCTCTGCGGAGAATCGCTAAACTACACATATGCCCAGGCCGCATACAGTGACGTTTGTCAAACAATTCAGCAGGTCGTGGTCAAATATATTTCAAACAAACAAAACTTAGTGTGTCTTGGAATGGCCTAGCACAAAATCTGGCAACAGAGCCAGTGTCATGGCCTGGAACAATATAGACCGCCTTGGTAATACCCATGGCCAACTTATACCACAATTTTTGTCATAACTTGAAAATAGCAAGCTAATAAAAAAATTAAAATACACGTGATCATTATTAATCATTAACGACCTATATCTACAACAACTTGAAGAATAGAGACGCTGGATGAAGACAAGAAAAATAAGAAAAAAAAAAACGACAAAGGTATTAAAATGAAGCCCATAACACTACACTCCTTAGTTAACCATTTCCCTTTCTGTTATAGTTTCTAATATCCATGAGAACAAAAAATTCACCCTGTTAATGCATCAGACGCAACCACAATCAACCATACTGTAATAGTAATATACGATGCAAGTAGTGTTATTAAGATTTTTACATTACGAGAGAACAGTTTGAATGAACAAGCGACGTTAGACGCGAGTTCTTTAAAATGTATTGTTGGTAGCACTATCAGGTTATGTTAAATTCGAGGTTAGCAGGTTAAGTTTTGCGTCAGTCTGTGTCAAATAACAAACAAAACCTAACCTACTAACATCGAATTCGACATAGACTGGTATGTTATTTTTCTTAACAACACTAGTGCTGTTAAATGCGTTTTAACACAACTCGTTTCTAAGGAGTTATTATCAGCTATAATTTACCAAGGGCAGTGATAATCATCCGCAATAATTTTGACAAATAACAACCCGAAAGTGCTTGCCTAGAAATAACCCGAGGCGAAGCCGAAGGTTAATTCTTAGAGGCAACGCACTTGAGGGATATTATTTGTCAAAATTATAAGGATTTACCACTGGCCACAGTGAATTCGGGAAGATAAGTTCTTAAATAAATTAGCCATTATCGGACAAATTAATTTGACACTTCATTATAATAACATTATGTTGGTGGCACTGTAAGTCTATGTCAAATTCGAGGTTAGCACGTTAGGTTTTCGTCAGTTTTGACACAGACTTATGGAAAACCTAACCTGCTAACCTCGAATTTGACTTAGATTTACAGTGCCACCAACTCGTCATAGGATACTACTGAAATTTAATTAGGTAGTTTCCATGGTGATTGAAAATCACCCTAGGGTCGTTTTCACTTCAAGTGTGATCTAATTAGTCAAACTGACTCATGTGATTAAAAATAATCAAATTAGATTGGTCTGCAATATATGTAAGAAAGAAACAAAGCAAAAGTGGAAGATGTCGTGAAAAGAATAGCTCAATTGAAATGGAGCTGGGTTGACGATGTAAAAGAGAGATTGAGAACGCAATGGCAACACAAAGCAAGAGATAAAGAAGCATGGAAAAGATATGCTGAGGCTTATATCCAGGAGTGGGATTTCAAAGAGCTGAGAAAGAAGAAGAAGAAGATATGTAAGAACTGATCATAGTAACATAATAGAATAAGATAAAATCCGTTTGCGACATCGAAGGAACCTTGAGTTTGGTTGCTATAGCCACAGGTTGCTATAACCGATGAGTGAAAAAACAATCTTAAATCATAACTAGTGGGACCCGTTGCAAAATATTTTGCAAGTTACAAAACTTCTTTCTAACGTGTGGCAGGATTCATTAGGTAAAATTTAAATGTTTAAGTTTTCAAAGCTACTCATGTGATATTGCTACATATGCTTGACCATGGCTAAATACTGGGGTTGTGGCAAATACGATATATTCCCACTTTATCCACAGTTTGTCCTTGTAATTTATAAATTGTCAGCACAAATGATAGGCGCACAGAAAAATTTCTTTTCCGAAGGCAAAAAGTGTTAATCTAGATGCGGTAATAATACTCTTCTGCCTGTGGCTTGTCCCACTTAATACCAAATCTAAGCAGTTTTCAAATAAATGGCGTACCATTAATCTTATCTCATCTATTAAACCTGTGGACACATTTAAAATTTTTAAGGGAATATCTCTTGATCCTATTTTTGGTGTTAAGCAATGTTGATATATTCCACTGCAATTTAACGAATCTAGAAAACGGCAGTATGTGATACAATTATTGGATTCACACTCAAATACTGCTTTTCATATTCAGGCAAGAAAAATAATTTTGATGTTGATTTCATAGCAATGTTCGTTTTTAGGGCTAAAATTGGGAATTTTGAGGGCCGCTGGTAGCAATAGCTAGAAAATAGTTTAAATAAGCGGCATGCGCTTCACATCAGAGCGCAGGCCGTATTTTACACAAACAAATTCAAGCAAGTACAGTGGTCCATTGCAAAAATCAACAGAACACCGCGGGCCTGACTTCGAAAGCTTACTTGTTCCACTGCTACGGGGCCGCAAACTATGTATCTTCTGCGCTACAATATTTTGGTTTTTCTCTAAAAGTTATGTAGTTATTTGCAATTTAGGAATTATCGAAATCGGCCCGGTGGAAGTCTCAAAATAGATGTCGAAAGAAAACACTTCACATTTTAAATATATAGATAAATAATATAACTTTATTTCAGCAGACATTTAAAAATACATATTTAGGTTAAAAATACAGTTGTGTTCACATACCGAGAATTTCAGACAACTAAATAAGTGAAATCGAGATAACTTATTACTGTTTGAGAAGCTTTTGCAAATATCGACATTTTATTCCATTACTTCACCCGCATCGTTCTGTCACAATTTCTGGTTCACTTAAATCATCCCAAGTTTCTAAATCATTATCGACATTCACACATCGTAACAGTTCAACAGTAATCACTGTGTCAGTTACATTAAAAGCAAGTTAAGACAATGGAATGTTGGCTTTGTAAAAATCGTCTTTTGTTGTGTTTTCATTAATTTCTTTGCGAAACCCAGCGCTTCCCATGCAACAAATACCATTAGATTGTTACTAGTGTCAATATGGTAGAATGCGAAATACCTAGTTCTAAAGCTAGTCTACCATTACTTTCACTCTCTTCAATGGAGATCATTTAAACACTGAAGATATTGCACTGCAGCTGGACCAATCACTTGGTACTGATTAAACAAATAAATAGACCCGATGCTGCAATATCACTCACGCACGAGTAATGTATATAGTGCCTGGTGACTCGCCATTTGGGTCTATTCAACCGCAGTAATAACCGGAACCTGATTCGTCATTACAAGTGAGGTTGCTAGATCAGATATGTTGTATGTAAGATGACGATAGGAAAAGCCGGCATCAAGAAGAAAATACAACCATTGCTACATCCATCACTGGTTTAACTAACAGCTGTCGGAGTGTGGGGGTTAGTGGCAGTTTCTATTGGACAAATGAGTTTATTTATAATTCTACCTGCATTACAAAGACAATCAATGTTATTACACATTTCTTATATTGGGTGTTAACTGAAATATTTTACATTAGACACGGTAGAATCCGCAGTTCTACATTAAACTGAAAACATTTTTTCACTATAGAATTCCTTAGGACGAACATAGATCATTCTGAAGTCCGATATCTTCCGAGACCTGACCGATCTTGCTGCCGATTTCGATAGCTGAAGTAAAAACCCACATGGAAATTAACAACATTATTTTATTGGGAAATATGATGCGAAGATAAACTTAAGTGCTACCTATACCTATCACGTTTATGGTATATACATAACCTAAATATTCCGTCTAACTTGCTCCAGTTCATTTTTTAAAATCTTACACGAGCTAAAATTTATAGATACAAACCGAAATAATACAACTAAAGAGAACTGCTCACTCTATATGCTTGTTATAAAGCAATGTTATTACATAAAAGACAGTGTGATTATAGATAAGCACTACATCTGCAACATTATTAAATAGCAGTTCTATCTAGTCTACCTCCTCGTCATCTAACAATACATAATATAAATAATCTAATTCAAAAAAACAGAAGAAGATGCTAACTAATTGCACATATAACGAAACTAAGATAACTAATCCACGCACTCTTGTGTACAAAGAAAGACACAGAGCCAGGACTGAACATAGTAAAATAAGAAAAGCTTATACCGTGACCGTTTTAAATTCAGCACGATTTTCAAACGAATCGTCCCTATAATAAACTTCCTCATCCGGCTCGGGGGCTACTGCTGCATAGAGGAATAAACTGGCATTTGTACCGTTTATCCCTCTCCGACCTAAACCTGTAGTGCCGTCCTAAAATCATATTAAATTCAACGTTTGTGTTCCAATTAAACATCAACAATAAACGGTACGACTTTCCCTGTTACTACAAAAATAAAATGTTATTTTATTAGCTACAATAAAGTCTACGACAGTTAAGCGTGTTATTTTTTTATTATTATTATTATAGAAAGCGCCTAATAATTTTATATTTAAAAAAGCTTTATAAACTGCTTGTCGATTGAAGAGAATAATAATGCTTGAATAAAGCACTTCAGACATATGGCGTCTTTAAAATTTACACTCCTGAAAGAATATTCAACTGACAGACAGGCTAAT